>VDFB02067952.1:0-10064 GCA_007258455.2 Sequoia sempervirens | reverse complement strand
TTTTAGGGATTAGGGGAAACAATAAATCCATCCCTTTTGTTGGGGAGTCAAGGATCAAGAATCGATGATACCTCTTATGAGGTAACCAAATAGGGACACATCTGAACATACGATTTTAATGAGATAGCATAGTGAAAAAGTGTCGAGGATTAGTGTTTAGGAGGATAAAGGAAATAATACTCTAGTAAGGGCTTTGATGCCAAAGGGAACTCAATGTGAAGATTGGGGGTTTGGGGTTTGGATGAAAGACATGATGTTAAGGCAAAGCCCAACAACTCAAAAAAAACAAGGGAAAGTGGAGGTTGAAGGAAAGAGATGTTGGAAAGGGGAATTATGACATCTTGATAGGAAAAGGGGGTGAGAATGGGGAGCATGCAAAAGGTATACTTGGATGGGAAAATCTGATATTGTGACATAAACAAAGGGAAAGGTTGAGTTGGGAGGGAAGGCATACCAAAATGGTGAGCTTCAAAACTTTGACACAAGCAAAGTCCTTAGGAATTAAAACACAAAACCCCCACATTTAAGCCATTTGGAATTTCATAACTTTTTAGTATTTACACATTGGTATGCACATGGGGGTGATCAACAACAACATATATCCGAATTTTGACCAAGGCAAACCCATCAAGAGATGTCTCAAATCAATTATTAACATTGGACAAATAGGGTCTAATATACAACAGAAAGACATAATGAAGAAAAAATAATACATCAAAATAAGGTGCCAACACTTAGGATCAACCCTTACCATCTTTAAATATAGCCAAAATTAAATAAAAACGAATAACCTTATCAACCCAAAATTTCATCAACCACCACCACATCATTCGTATAAAATAAACATTTATATTTATACCATTTAATGATTAGAATGTAATTTTAATATTTTACATAATTATTAGACATCTTGTGTCGACTCGATAACCAAACTTAGAAAAACAAACCCAAATCTATATCTCTAGCAACGGAAGAGCTTGTATAGCTTGTTTAGTGAATTACACTGTGCGCCTAATTGTCTATATTACCACCACTCTTCATACACATGAATGGAACTTACAAACTTTCAAAGAAACAAATAAACATCTTAACCAACCCACTAAAACCAAAATGGGAATGTGCTGGCTGATTGCTATTCCAACCAAGGCAAAACTAAAGTCAAATGCAATGCAAAGTCAAAAATCCAGGAATATACAATGATTTGGGGTTTGACAATGACACAAGCCTGCCTTTTGTTCTTTGTGAGCAGAATAGGCGGCTTGTGCCCAACTAGGGAAAAAAAAAAATTTGACATAATGAGGACAAACTTAAAAATCTACACCAACTCCCACTAGTTCATATGAAGCTTGCTTGAGAGACTATGCCTTAAACAGATTTTAAACACAATTTATAAAAGAATAATGACCATTATATCATTGAAAGTCAAAAGTCACTGACCACTTAACTTTCTCTACCTCTAAACAATTTATTCTTTAGTAAACAGTGAAAAAATGTTTTAGGAAAATTCACTCTCAATAAATTCATTTTCAACAATTCATCGTTATGATAAATTCATTTCGTGGAAAATTCACCACCAGTAATTCATATCATATTGCTGTCGTAAATTTTACACGAGATAAATTTGTCATGTCGATGAATTATTGATGATGAATTGTAGAAAATGAATTTATTCCCAATAAATTGTCAACGATGAATTTACCTAAAAACCCAAAAAAATCTTGATCTTTACTAAAGCAACTTCTCTCTAGAATATTTCTTCTTTTGTAAACATTGATTGACTATAAAATTCAGCAATCCATGTTAAAACAAACTTGACAGTTGTAGCCAAAGTTAGAAGCTTTTATTTTAATTTACAAAAGGAATTGATGCACATGCAGCGACTGATATCTTACTATACATCATGTTCTATATCAATTTATGTAATAATGTACTTATTAAAAAATAATTCTAATATTAATTAAATCTAAGATAATATTAAAAAAAACAGAGTACCTAATATGGATGGAAAAGTCAATAACGTATTTTTCAGACTACTTGGCCATTTGCATGCATTTTAAATTGTATATATTAAAAAATAAATCAATAAGCGACAGACTTATAAAATCCAACTGTTAAAAATATGTAAGCATATAAAACATTCTGTTATTAAGATTCTCAAAGCAACCTGTTAAGAATGTCCTTGGAAATCTCGGTGCTATGTTTTAAGAAGATCATGTATATAGTCATATCTATGTTCTTTATACTCTTTATAGAAATTTAACCAGAACATCTCATACAGTCATACCTAATTAAACCAAACATACAAAGAGATACAAGAAAACTAAGTTTATAGTATTTTAATGTGTCAATGAAATTAAATTTATAAGCAAATTGATTTGTTTAAAGTTGTATCTTTAAGTTTGTTAATAAGTATATTAAATAAGGTTGTGGGGAGACTGGTATTGGTACGGGAGACTAGTACGGTATGGTTTTTTTTGAAAATAGGAGACGGGGTATTTGGAGCCATTTTTTTTAATATAAATAAAAATTAATAAATTGATAAATTATAGAAAAACTCTGATACAAATAAAGGATACAATATATTGCATGACAATAATATACTGGGAGACGTCATTTTTGCCATTGGGAGATGGCAGGAGACTTCAGGAAACCTCCGCTCGCGTCTCAGCGGCTTGGAGGCATTTCCGAAGACGTCTCCAGTACCAGACATGTCTCAGGGAGCAGGAGATGCACAGGAGACACGTCTCCCAAATTATTTCATGAATGATAAACAAAAATTATTATTATATATAAAATAAAAATTGATTACGTTTGTAGGACGGTTGAATTATTGAAAGATATGGATAATGATTGTAGGTTTGAAATTCACTTTATAAATTATGTCTAATATGAAATAATTCTGATTGTAAATAATAAGTTATAATAACTTTCTTACTTCTAACTTACACCTAAAATAAAGTGTAATACCAGATAATTAGACTGTTATATCTCTTCATCAATATAAATAAATTAAAATTAAAATAATAACTTTTACTATATTATTTTAAATTCTAAAAATTTAATTAACCTATAAATTTAATGATCCATTAAAATAGAAAATTTTACAACCTTAAAATAACCAAACTTAATTATGATAATTAAACTTAAAAACTGAATTTGAAGTTTAGTTAACTTAAAAGTTTAGTAATCAAATTTAAATATAGAGACTCCTAACCTTAAAGCAACATCAACTCAATTATTAAGATAAACATCAGAGTAAACAGTATTCACTTTATGTTAGATTCACATGATTTAGTTGACTTGTATGATAATGAAATTTAAAACTATTTCTTTGAACAAAGATAGCTACCAACTAATCATTTCGTTTGCTCCACAAAATGATTTCAGGCGAGAATTTGCAATGCTTCATGTAATGGCATACACATGATACAGGCTTCGACATATTAAATAGTTATATGGTTGCTTCTTAAATCAGAAGTATTTACAAGTGGATAGCATCATGTATCCCTTAGCAGACATAGTAAAGGCATTTTAAGTATTAGCAAGACAGTGGGCTAGTATTTTATTACAGAAGTGCCAAAATCTGACACCCTCTGAGCTGTTATGTCTCTATTCATTGGAATTCATTGACCAAACACATTACAATGCATAGACTGCTGTGTTCAACTCTATTTATATGTGGAAACCAAAGAAACAAAACACCCATTTAGAATTAAAGAATGGCCATGGCATCTGCAACTTTGAATATCGTTGCATTGCTATACATATGGGTGTACTGTATGCAGTGTACTGCGTATGGTAGCAGCCATTATGGCTTTTTGGCTTCCAGGAAGTTAAGCACTGTAATGAGTGTGGAGAAAGTGTTATGCCTGCCTGGGAATAAAGGAAAATGCTACGGAAAAATTGTTAAATGTCCATTACAATGCCCACAAAGGAAGCCTGCCGATCCAAAGGCTAAGGCCTGTTTTGTTGACTGTAGCCCAAAATGTGAAGCAACGTGTAAAAGTAAGTATCCACAACTCCACCAAAAGGATTTTTTTGTATTAAAATTTTGAGATTGTTTTTCAGAGGTTCTGATTTTAAGATCATATATCTAGAAATCTTTTGTATTTCTATATGTTCTCATTTTCAAAATATACATTAGAAACGACTGTGTTCTGTTCAGTTTTCTTTATGAGTTTATGGATATTTCAGGCCAAACTTCTATATCCCTACAGTCTAATCTGTTCCCTAAAAGAGATTAAAAGTTTATGTGGGTAAAAGAAACACGATAGAACACAGCCATTTGCAAAAAAAATTTAAATAATATAGCAAGTGGATAGGACACAGCGATTTCCAGATATATAGTGGAGGAGATCTTGACGCTGGCTTGCATATTTATCATGTTTTTATTTATTTATAAAGAATGGATGTGCATGCTGCATTCACATTCTCCTCTTTTCCCTTAAAGTCCATGATCTCAGTCCCAACTAACCAATTCTGTTTTCAATCCATAGCAAGTCATTTCTGGACCTTGTAGATCAACTACTCTTTTCCACACTCCTGAGACATATTTAAAAAAAATTTATGGAGGATTTTATATCAGTCACAAGATTGTCTTGTTATTCAATATAAGAGCATGAGTCTTAAGCTAAAACTTCTTCAATTAAGAGTCAAGGACTGAGGGGTAAATGAAAATTGTCTGGGACACGAATCCAGCCCCATTCCTATAATGTCAGAACCTTGTACTCAACAAAACTTGATCCCTAATGAACTCATTATACTTAGAATTTAGAAAACACACTTCAACATTTTTGAAAATTTCATACATAAATCATTATGTTGTATTCTACTGTTGGTGTTCTTAAAAACACATTTCCCTAATCTGTGTTCTTAAAATTACATTTCCCTTAAAATAAAATATGCCAAAACTAGTGCACCTTAAAATTGTTCTTATGACTGAAAAATCCTCATACAGTAACATGTATGGAAATCATCCTATTCTATATGCTTTGATTAGGAAAAGCTTTAGGATCTAACTATAAATCCAAATTTTCTTGAAAAAAATCCAAGAAAAAATTGGATACAATACCCTGATTTTCAGATATCATAAAGTACTGAATTTCATTGATTGCACATTAATCCTGAGATATAGTGCTCCTCTCTCGAGCGCCCTATTTACCAGATGGTTTAAGCAAAGATTCCAGTCAACGCAGCCGTAGCTTTGGCAAAGTAACTCATTACTTATGTAAGTAAAGCAGGGTTGATAGTGTTTGTATAAAGCTATTTTTAAGAGTGTTTTAACATTCTAAATGTGCAATGTACATTTATTTTAGATTATTTGATATGATCACTAGTAATTTTTTTGATCATTCATAAGTTAACATGTTCTTTTCGTTCGTGTGTTTGTAATAGATCGAGTGCCCACCTGTAATGGCTATGGATCTATATGTTATGATCCTCGTTTTGTTGGAGGTGATGGCGTCATGTTCTACTTTCATGGCTCTAAAGGAAAAACCTACTCCCTTGTTTATAATCCAACCCTCCAAATCAATGGCCATCTCATCGGTACACGCCCTCTTGGCAGGCCACACGACTATACGTGGATTGATTCCCTTGCCATCCTCATCCCCTCACATGCCCTCACAGTCACCTCTATCAAGGCCTCCACATGGGATGACAATGTTGATCACTTCTCTTTCTCATTTGACAACAACCAGATCACACTTGAAGAAACTCATGTGGCTGAGTGGAGCTCACTTGATGGGTCAGTACGAATAGAACGAACTTCTAAAAGTAATAGTGCAGTCATTCATGTGCTAGGAAAGGCAGAGATAAACGTGAAGGCGGGGCCAATCACTGAAAAAGATAACCGTGTGCATAATTATCAAATTCCTCTTGATGACTGTTTTGTACACTTGGATGTGCAATTTAAATTATTTAATTTGTCTACTAATGTTGAGGGAATTTTGGGTAAGACTTATAGGCCAGGGTATGTGAGCCCTGTGAAGAGAGGGGTACCAATGCCAATTATGGGAGGGGAAGACAGGTACAGGACTTCATCACTACTTGCTACAGACTGTGTTGCATGCCAGGGGTTTAGGTCATTGGAAGAAGAAAAAGCATCTCTCACTACAAAGGAATCAATAGCTGAGTGGTAAGCAATAGGTGCTATTAAGTTTGATTCATGACTTTGGATAATAAAAATAATGGTGTATTTGTTTATGTATCAAATAAATAAATTTGGGATTATTGCTGAATTTTTTATGGTTGTAATGGAATACTTTCAGGTTGGATGGAAAGACAAAAAGGTCTCACAATACAATCATTTAATTAAAATACATAAAGAATTATAAGTTATTTTGAAACAACAAATGATTCTAGGAAAATTGCTGACGGTGATTTTACCTGATACCTTTAACAAATATTTGAAAATTTATTTTTTACATTATTTTGAAGAAAAAATTATTCTTCCCCGGTAAATGAATGTACAGGCATAAATTGATCTAGATTAATTAACAATTAACAGATACTTGAAATAATATTTACAAAATTAAACGCAAAAGGTAAAGCATTTACCTGTGGCAACTACGAGAAGAATATTTCTAATGCAATGTAGAATTTGGCCTCCTCACTACTATGAAATAATGTCTCCAGTCTGGTAAACGCATTGCATTCTATGGTAGGCAAGATAGCGAGCTGTATGACAGAATGCTTTGAAGAAATGTGGTCTTTTAGACCGCCATGATCGCAGGAAATGCAAAAAAAAAGGATTTGTTAAAGCGATTTTAGAAAATTTCAAGCAGTTTTCGGGCTTTTGAATGCTATTTCCAGCGCAGAGTTTAAAATAAAATTGTTTATAAGGCATTTAGAAACGTAATACAAATGCAATTGGTAGGTGTTAAGCAGATTCCATGAACTCTGCCAATTTTTGCCATGCCCTAGCAGGTGCAAAGCCAGATTCCACGACATTTACCAGCATTCTTCCTACCTGTGCGAAAATGGGCATTTTGAAATAGGGTTGGATGTCCATAAAAGCAGAGCGGAAGGGGAGAGGGGTCAGTAGTCGTGCAAACTAACTTCGTCAGCATGTAGCGATTGACTGGAATATCGTAGGATCTTTGTTTTTTCTTTTAAATGTGGACTAGCCTCTTATCTATCTATAACTAAGGTTTGGAGGTGTGACTCATCACACAACTTGCCACATCAGCACATCTATTGAGAAGTGTCCAAAACTCGATGTTTTAAAGATTCAACCAAATCTTAATCATGGTACCCCTAGTAGTTGAGTAGAAAAATATCATTTGTTGCTTGTCGAATATCATATTTTTATTTAAAACAAAACTTGTATGCAACCTAAATGGACCAAATACCTATTGATAACTATAAATCTTTGTTATCTCCACCTTTTATATTCAACACAAATGGACCAATAGTTGAACACATAAAAACTAATTTGTTGTTATAAAAATGACACATAATTATATAAATTACAACTTATATCAAACAAAAATGGACCAATAGTTGAACACTAAAACTTTTTGAAAATCCTTCACATTTATTAAAAAAATACATGGTATTTATTGTGCTCACCTTTTAAATTTGTGATAGGACAAACTATTAATATTAAATACTCCAATGCTTGTACATTGCTACCCCAATAGTTGTACACATAAGAACAATATTTGTTCACTATAATAACAATACTTGTTTAAATGAGTGTCTTATTTTATCAAATGAACATTTAATTTTATAAATGACACACTTATAGTGGATAGTTTAGATATTTTATCTGAGACAAAAAAATATTTATTTCACTTGTTCATGAATGTATTTGTGTTTTTTGTTACTTGAACAACTATTGGTCCCATAATGTCACATATTTGGTATTATTTTGATTAATATGTGAAATGTATATATACAAGATATAATATAAATTCATTTTAGTATTGATATGAATAATCACAATTGAGTGCATGACTATTGGACCCCGCACGACTACTGGCCCCTCTCCCCTAATTGTTGGAATTTTTCTGTTTGTGAAATATGGAAGTGTAGACAAGGCACGTGAACTATTTGACATAATGCTTCCAAGAAATGTGGTCTTTTGGAACGCAATGATTGCAAGAAATGCATAAAATGGATTTTTTAAATTGGATTTAAAAAATTTCAAGCAGACACAATTGATAAGTATAAAACTTATCTTCACAACTACTATTAGTTTCTCCCTACTTGTCCTTGGATGGAGTCATTAGAGCAAAACATGAACAAGTTTTTCAATTATATTAACATATTTTGTAAGTCTAAAAGAGGAATTATTGTAAAAAGGATATTTTGCTTCTAAACATAGTTGTTTAATTTGTATTTTGATTTTCAAATGAATAAGAAGAATATTTTTAAATTTTCATTTATTTTATTTTTCATAGTCTGTAGGTTATTTTTGTGTTTAATGTGTAATTTGTTCTTTACGTTTTCTTTGCATGTGGTGGATGCAAGCTATCAAATATCCATTCTTTTGTTGATGTTGTTTGCATGAATTGGTTTAGCTTTGATTCTTCATTTGATGTTGCATTTTTCTTCTCTTTTTTCTTTGTTCATCTCTAAGGAATCTCAAAATCTTAGATGATGATACTTTTTGTATATTTCATGTAGGATTTCTCATTTCCCTTCTTGTTATTTCCCATTTTGATGACCTTTTGTGATGCAGAAGCATCTCGGACGTATGGGCAATCCTCATCACCCAAAACGATTTGTAATTTCCTTTTGTAAATATTTTCTTTCAAAATTTGGATTTCTGGTGTGCAAATGAATTGTAGCATCGATTTAATGCATTGTCTAACTATGTAAAATTCATTGTGGATCAAAGAGTGCTTTTAGCAAGCTGACAGGGGCTTATTCTATTCATTTGTGCTCTTAACCGCACTCCCATAGTGGTCATTTTTTGGACTTGCAGTATCGCGGGATAACTCAAGAGTTACTGTTGACCCACAACGGTTAAGTCTTGAGCCGATAGTATTGCGGTGACTAGAGAGGGATTGGTAGTCATTACCACTGACCTGCAACAGAGCATTTGGAAGCATGCAGTACTGTGAGGCACTCATTAAACCACAACCCCATGGTCATCTACATAGGTTGTCGCAGCATTGCGAGATGATATGTTAATTGTAGATCTTCTCTAAGATCAAGAACGGATATTTGAATTGGAAATAACATAATCCCAATGGTCGTATAAGTTTTGATTTTAGTGGGGAGAATAGAGGGACGAGGGATATGAAGAACGAGAGCTCAGGCTAAAAAGAGAATGGGGGGAATTAGCAGAGACCGAGTTGGGTAATGCGTGGACAGTATCAAATTTTTGAAGGGGGCATAAAATTGAATTGTTGATGTACAATTGCAATATGTTGAATATAAACAAAACCATTGGATTTATTGATTAAGTTTTTGTTAATGCTTATTTGTTTGATTGAAAATTCCTCTTGTTTCAGAGAATTTGTTGCAAGATTGGTTAGCCTGATAAGGCCCACCTTTCTTGACCTAAATCAATCGGTATTAGAGTGGGTTTTGGCCGGGTTGAGAGAAAACCTAGAGTAGGTTTTGTTCGTGTTGAGAGGAGACCCTAGAGTTGGTGTTGTGGGTAGATTGAGAAGTGAGAAAGACCTGCAACTATAGAGGGTATAAACATGACTCAACGAGGATGTGGCCGAAGAGGTCAATAGAATTATAACCTAGAGGTTTTCATGGAGATGTTGAGAGGAATTACAACAAGGATGGATGTTGTGGAATTGACATAAAGAAGAGGGGAACATGTAGAATATGTCAGTGAAGATGAGGTAGAAGAAGGAGAAGCAACCCCCCAAAATGTTGTGGATGATGATGATGAGAATGTGATATTTCTAAGGGTTATGGCCAAAATAAATAGCAAACCCTAGATAGACCCTCCTTCCTATAATGGGAGTTTGAATTTAGAAGATCTAATTGATTGGATCTCAGAAATAAAAAATTATTTTGACTTGGAATATGTAGAAGACCCACAAAGGGTGAAATTTGCTTGCACAAAGCTAAGAGGACATGCTTCCATATGGTGG
>VDFB02067950.1:0-25504 GCA_007258455.2 Sequoia sempervirens | reverse complement strand
GCACAAGCATAAGAGAGATAGAAATAATATGACAAGAATAAACTTTATTCTACCAATAATGCAAATAGAATGAGCAAAAGTACATAGGAGACCCCTTGGTTATATAGCCAAAGTGAGTACATAGAAGGGCATAAGATTATGACAAGTGTCATAATATTATGACATGATACAACTATGAAAAGCTATCAATCCACCTAAAGTGGAAAAGTGATAATGTGATAATCACCACAAATGGTGGATCGCCCACAAAAGGTGGAGAGGTAATCACACGATATGTCCATGAAAGGTGGATGTGATAAAGTAATAACATGATAAGCCCACCAAAAGTGGAAATGCTCCAACTACCTCCTATGTGATCCCTAACTTAACTAAGGTGTAATCATGACCTAGGACAAGGTACAACACTTTTAATTACACCAACAGTAGGCATCACAGTTTCTGAGAAATAGTCTATCAAAGATTGCTTCCTTTAGCACTTTGGACTCTTAAGGGAAATCGTTAGTCCAATGTAGCTCGAAGTGATTCGGTGTGTTTGGGTACAAAAGATGACCATGCCTAGCATAAACATACCCATCCAAATGTGTTGGAACAATCCGTTTGATCATACGAGTTGCAGAACAAAAGTTACACCACTTTGCAACTTTACACTGCTTACATCTGGAAACTTTTTCCTCAACTGAAAACTTGTCACCATAGGAAAATGCCTCTGAGATAGCAGAAAATGAGAGAGGATATTGTAGAGGGTCCTAACACGATCCCAGAGCCTCATTTGGAGAGTTTGTAGGCCTCACAGTTTTTGAGAAATAGCCCATCAAAGATTGTTTCCTTTTAGCACTTTGGAGTCTTAAGAGAAATTGTCAGCCCAATGTAGCTCAGAGTGATTCAGCGTGTTTGGGTGCAAAAGAGGACCATTATTAGCATTAACATACCCATCTAGACATGTTGGAATAGTCTATTTTGTTGTACGAGATGTAGAACAAAAGTTGCACCACTTTGCAACTTTGCACTACTTGCATCTGACAACTTTTTCCTCAAATAGAAACTCATCACCACGAGAAAACACCTTTGAGATAGAAAAAAATGAGAGGTTATTTAAGAGGTTCCCAACATGATCCCATAGCCTCAAACAAAGAGTCTTTAAGTGTCATGATTTCCGAGAAAAATGCTATCAAAGATTGTTTCCTTTTAGCACTTTGGACTCTTAAGGGAAATTGCCAATCCAATATAGCTCAAAGTGTTTCAACATGTTTGGGTGAAAAAGAGGACCATTCCTAGCATAAATTTACCCATCTAGATGTGTTAGAATAGTTCATTTGGTCGTACGAGTTGCAAAACAAAACTTGCACCACTTTGCAACTTTACACTGCTTGCATCTGACTTTTTCCTCAACTGAAAACTCATCACCACGGGAAAATGCCTCCAAGATAGAAAAAATTGAGAGAGATTATTGTCGAGGGTCCCAACATGATACCATAGCCTTATATGGAGAGTATGTAAGCATCAAATTTTCTAAGAAATAGCCCGTAAAAGATTGATTCCTTTTAGCACTTTGGACTCTTAAGGGAAATTGCCAGTCCAATGTAGCTTAGAGTGATTCGGCATGTTTGCTTGCAAAATAGGACTATGCCTAGCATAAACTTACCCATCTGGACATGTTGGAATAGTCTATTTGGTCATACGAGTTGCATAATGAAACTTGCACCACTTTGCAACTTTACACTATTTGCATCTGACAACTTTTTCCTCAACTAAAAACTTGTCACCACGAGAAAATGCCTCCAAGATAGAAAAAACCTAGAGAGGTTATTAAAGAGAGTCCCAACACAATATTGTAGCCTTAGATGAATATTTTTTAAGTGTCACAGTCTCTAAGTAATATCCCATCAAAGATTGTTGCCTTTTTGCACTTTTGACTCTTAAGGGATAACGTTGGTCCAATGTAGCTCTAACTATTTTGACATGTTTGGGTTCAAAACAAGACCATGCCTAGCTTAAACATACCCATCCACATGCATTGGAACTATTTTTAGAGAAGACTAACCTCCTTTTCATTGACGATAAAATCTTCTTCTTATCTTTTCATTGCTTTTGTAAGTGGTTAATTTTAGTCTTCAGTTGTTTTACTTCAATTTCAACGCTTAGGAAAACAACTTCATTTGTTCAAATCCATCTTAACCATCATCTCTCACTTTCTTTGTCTGCACAAATTCTTACCAAATACAAAACCTCAATTATGTTAGGTTGAATGGAATATATGACAACAATTGTGATATAGCAAGTTTGGTTTGGGTCAAGGTTTATTGACATATATGACAATATCATATCAGTGTTATTGCTTTTGTGTGAAGTGTGTATTATGAATAGTATACATCAAGCCCATACAATAGCCTAATTTCCTTATTGATGCATTATGGTTACAACATTCATTGTTGTGCTTTACGATAATATAAATTACATGTCGAAGGTCAAATAACATGCATGTAATGGAGTTGTTTTTGGTTTGTTTAATGGAAGTATCACACTCATTTTGTTTTTTTAATGGTTCCATCATGGTTGAGTGATGTCTTAATTGTTGATCATGATTATTGTATAGATTTCACATGAACAATCTAATGAACATGTATCTTGTTCATTTGTAAGGACTTTGTTTGAAGATTGCATCAAACCCCTATGGTTGAAAGATAGTGATTCTTATTCAAGATGATTTTATACCTTTTACATGTTATTAAGCTTGAATGCACATTGAGTGACATTGATTTTTGTCGAGATGATTATATTACTTTTGAATGAACATTGTAACATGACATATATTACATTAAGTTGTATTCATTTATTTGAATTTTTTAATCAATCAAAAGAATCAATGCCATGAGACTGTCACAAGCTCCTCTTTTCATCTTTTATGCCTTCTCTATGAGACCACAATTCTTTGAGGCATATTTTCAAACAATTCTTCTTCACAAATATTATATAGTGCTTCTCATACCATTTTTCATTAATTTAAATTTCTTTTGAAATAAAAATCTGCTGCCCACTTCATTATAGGAGTTGAAAAAACAAAATAATGTCAAATATAAATTCATTCAACAGAGCTTGAAATCATGTGTATTCTCAAATTGAGTGTTTGATAAAAATGTGGTGCAATAGAAAACGCAGTGAATTGTTTGAAAAAACTCCTCAAAGAAATGTGGTCTCATGGAATGTAATGTATGTGAACCTTGATATGAATTGGATAACCAATTGTAATTCATAACTTCTATTAAAATGTAATATTTTTAATCTATAACATACATTATTGATCATAACTTTAAACCGTTCTAAGATAATTATATATTTAATTTTGAAAATTCAAAGTAGAAAGACATGCACACGAGGAAAAAATTAGATCGAATGTCAATTCTTGTATATCAAAATGTAGAATAATTATGTTTGTGCATATACAAATTTGGCATATATATGCCTACTCAAAACAATTTTTACAACAAGTTTTACAAATTGTGGAATATATGGCATCTCGAGATCTATCAAACCCTAAGTACATATCAATCTATATCATATCCTAATCCTATGTTGGACCATCAAAATCAAGCCTCCTCTAAGAACATAATTGCTCTGAAGCTTCCTACACAATAACAATTCAAACCACAAATTAGATTAATTATGTGAATGGTTGACAAGATAGACTAGTAAATAGAAACTTATATACTATCATTTATAAATTATGAATTTAACATCAAAATCACTATATGTGTACTATATTATATCAATAATGCAATCTTTGTTTACCTCATTTCTTGCTCTATTTTCTGCAAGACAGTCTGCATAAGATTTTCCCTTAGGACAATCGAGAGTCCTCGTATAAAGAAGTGGTCCCACACTGGTGATAGTGCTGAGTCAGACAGAGAACTATAGCAAGTAAAATCAAAATGATACAAATTAACATATAATTTTTTACAAATAATCATATTTACTAAACATATATCTACTCCTATCTAAACGTAAATATCTGCAATATAAATTAAACACATACCTAATGTGATGTTATGACATTAGATGGGCTCATAGTGGATGAAGCAGCTAAGATGGTTTCCTATATAAAAAATGACAAGAATGTAACACAATTTAAATGCAAATGCACATATAATCATCATGTTGAATTTATATATATACCTATTGTGCAGGTTCATCCAATGAGTCAGACCCATTCAACAAGGTTGTATAAGAACTAGGTTCCTACATAAAAATACAAGATTACATTAGACTATTCTATGTAGTACATGTATTTAAACTTAATAGATTTCAAATATTAACATCTAAAATAATAATTTAAATAATACCGTATACTAATTCTCTAGGGAAAATGAAATGGTTGTCTGTGTAGCCTCCTGCACTTGAGATAACTTCTCCTTTGTTAGCACATGTTAAAGATTCTAGCACATAAACATATATTACTACAATATCTCTCATAAAATATGAAATAATTTGGATAAAACATGTACTATGAAATTACTTTAAGTCTTGTGCTCCCATATCGTCCCTAGCAGTTGATGTCTCTCTTGCAAATGGTGCTCTCTATGATTTATCAACTCCTACATCCAACATATCATGAACCTTATATTTGGATGTGTCTATGGAAGCCTCAGTAGACCATCAGAGAGGACCCAAACATAAATTGTTGCATGTCATGCAACAATGAGGAACACAAATATGTCTCAAAGAGGACAGTGTACCAATGGGATTTGATGTAGTAGGTGCACCACCATCATGTTGGGATGTATTAGGTGCAACCACCATCATGTTGGGATGTATTAGGTGCATCACCATCATGATGGGATGCACCGTCAAATGGTTGCACAACATGATGGCTCTGCATTACCAAATCATCACTGAATGAATGTAAGGCATAAATGCTCTGAGTCTCTGCATCTAAAGCAATCTTAGGGTAAGGTAGTGGAGTCAAGGCAAGAATAGGCATAGGAGGATGAACTAGGGTGACTCAATGTGCTCTAGGTCTATCCTATGGCATCCCTCTACCAACACCCTAGAAATATTGCATGTCAAAGCAATTGACATGTTTCCCTAGCACAAAGTTAGCATATAATTTTTGGAGAAAATATTGAGGGACATAAAGATTTTTGTTGGGTGGTTTATCAAAAACCATCCACCAACATCTCCAAAAATTATCTAATATGCCTCTATGGGTGCACCATTTAATTGAAAATTTTAGCTTTCACACATTAATGGGTTGTCCTATTCTGTGATCGATGGATAACTGGGCTAACTGGGCTTTGTCAATATCAAGTGCCATCACCTCATCATATGATAACCCATCGGCATAAAATTTCCTTTGTTCCTCTTGCCACTATCCAAATCTATTGTGTTGAGTTGCCAAATTTTCAACATTTGAAATGATTGTTTCCAAAGTGCTTTTCATGTCTGATAACTCAGTGAGTGTCTCATAGATTTGACATACATTTCTCAATTGATATAAATTTATATGAATAGATTCATGTATTGTTGGCACACTTTTGTTTGGAAACAACAGCCGCAATGAAGGAGGATTTGGAGGGTTTTCATGTTGAGCCATTTTAAGCTTGTTAACTGATAAAAAAAATCAAAATTAACAATGATGTTAAATGCCCTATTTTTTACTAAAATTCAAAAAAAAAATGAAAAAATAATATAAATTGAATAAAAACATCAAAATCCAAACATACCTTTTAAATTTTATTGAATTTGTGCAAAATGATTCACTGGGAATGGATATCCGAGTTGAAAACTAGAGAAACCCGCGTGCCTTAAGCTAAAAATGAGCTCTCGGGGTTTTTATTTTTTATTTTCTAAAATAGGAAATGGATATTTGTTTAAAAACCGATATATGTTTTGAAACGAATATATGTTCCCTGTTTTATCCTTTTCTTAATATATGGTTGGGTTTGGGATCCCGCAATATATTTATGGCATTCTTTTTTTTTCAAATGTATAATATAAAATTATATTTATATAATATATATATATATATTATATATATATATATTATAATATATTATATTATATATATTTTATATATATATTATTATAATATATTATTATATAATAATATAATATTATATAATATTATTTTTATAATATTATATTATTATAATATTATATTATTATATAATATTATTTTTATAATAATATATGATAATATTATATGATAATATATATATATGATAATATAATATTATATGATAATATTATATGATAATATTATATTATATGATTATATGATATATATATATGATAATATAATATTATGATATTATATTATATATTATATGATAATATTATATTATATGATAATATTATATTATATATGTTATGATATATATAATGTTATATTATATGATGATATAATATTATATTATATTATATTATTATATTATATTATATTATATCATGATATAATATTATATTATATTATATTATGATATAATATTATATTATTATAGAATAATATATTATTTTATAATAATATTATATTATATTATATTATATTATATTATAGTATTATATAATCATGTATAATATAATAAATTTAATAATATTATAATTTAATATTATATCATTATTATAATAAAATATAATATATTAGATATATTATTATATAATATTAAATTAAAAAACATTATAATAATGTTTTTTTAATTTCATTTCATTCATCAATATATTAATAAACATGGTTATAAATATATTAAAAAAATATTATAATATATAAAATAAATAAATTGGTCACCCTAAACCTGACAAAATTTAAAAAATTGGGTTAAACTAAATGGATATTCGTTTCAAAACGGATATTCATTTCTAATGGATATCCATTTTAGTCTGGTATTAGGTTCAAAACTAGTACTTTCCACCCAATCCTACAAAAAGTCAAAGCAAAATTTCTTGTTTTTAGGCGAGTTAAAAATGCCTTTTTTCACATTGCCACTTTTTGGACCCCCATGATCTTGCACAAACCCATAAGTATAAGGGAAAAGGAGATCCTAAAGACCACTTAATAGAATTTGTTGCTACTACCATGGAATTTTCATTTGATGAGACGTACCTTATGAGTTTATTCCTTCATAGTCTAGGAGTAGAAGCTATTGAATTACCCTCGACCATCAAATATTTTCAAGAATTAGTTGATAAATTTGTCTCCAATTATAGTTTCAACTGTGACCTTAAAGTGGCCATGAAAAACCTTTTTAACACCAAACAAAAACAAGGAGAATCTTTTGTGTCATTTTTACAAAGATGGAGACATTTAACAAAATAATTTCCTTATGACATTCTAGACAAAGAATTAGTTGATCTCTTTTGTCAAAATTTGAACAAGGAAATTGGAAGGGAACTTTGCCTCAAATGCTTGGATTCCTTTGATGAAGCCATAGAAATGGGATTTCGAATCGAACAAACTCTCATCGATGATGGAACTATTAAACTTAATAACAACAAAGATAAAAAATTAGGTTCAAGCAACAAGACACTTTTTTGGGTAAAGAACAAGAATGTAGTCAATGACGGAGTTGTTGATGTGAAAAAAATTAAAACATCATCACCTATCTATAACCTTAAAATTTCATCTTCGGATAAAGGAAAAGAAAAACAAAGAAGTTTCCCTAAACGAAGTTTTACACCATTGGGACAATTTCTTGAATCTGGATTAAAAAAACTTGAAAATAATATGATAATGCTACCTAAAATGAAAGAATATAATTCACAAGTCAAACCCCCATAGTGGAATAAGGATCACTTTTTCAACTATCATAGGCACAAAGGACATAAGACTAATAGTTGCAATAAACTTCGACATCTAATACAAGACCTTATTGATGACGATAAGATAGCGGTTGATGGATACACTCCTTTTGGTAATTATGAACACAGGATGTTTAAAAACCCTTTCCCTAAGCATGGAAAGGATAAAGGAAAGGCCCTTGAATATGGTGATAGTGTAGAATATGTTACTGCTAAGCATGACTATACCATAAATAACATCATTGAGTTTGATAATCATGTAAACACTATCATTATAAAAGGAAAAGAACCTGATTGCAATGTTACTACCTGTAGAGGTCCCCATTCAAAATCCGCAGCACCAGCTTTGCAATACAACCTCATAGAGCATTTAGGAAAAATTCCTACGCAAATTTCTATACTTGAGTTGTGATGCCTATCTCCTGAGCATAAAGCTATCCTAGATAAAGCGCTTGCTACTGCTATAGTGCCTACAAACCTACATGTGGATCAATTCCAATTTATGGTGAGACACATCACCTCTCCTCATACTCTCACTTTTATTGAGAACGATGATTCATCCATATGAAAACCACATAATGCACCTTTACACATTGGTGTCCTTGTCCATAATGTTAAGATCAAGTGAGTTCTGATAGATAGAGGAGCAGGTCTTAATATTTGTAATAAGGAATTGATCACAAAATTAGAGTTCTCTAAAAATATAGTTGATCCAAAGAAAAATATTACCATAAAGGCATATGATGAAGAGGAATTTTCATCTAAATATTTAGTTACTTTACCAATCAAGGTTGGGACTATGGTAAAGGATGTGGTTTGCCAAGTTCTTGATCTCCCTCTAACCTACAACAACCTCCATGGAAGGCCATGGATTCATGCAATGCAAGTGGTACCTTCTACATACCATCAGTGCATTAAATTTCCACACAATACCAGTGCTGAAATAACAATACAAGGAGATCCAGACCCTTTCATGTATTGTCATAATCTAAGCCCTAAAATTGAAATCACAATTCCTAGTAATCGTGAAGCACCTCCTTCTCAAGCATATGTTAATCTCAAGTTCATAAAAGCATCCACTTCATTTTGTCACACCATCAAACCCCAAGGTCCAAATCCATGATATGAGATGTCGAGAATACCTTATTGATAATTTACCAACAAAAGACAATGCTAATGTCACCGAGAAGGGCCAAAATTATAACAATCATGTCAAGATAGTTGTAGAAAGAACACAAACAGATGGTCATGCTTGGATTGAAACTTTCTGGGATCTTGATGATACACCTACCTTTGCCATGTATGCTTCCACTCAAACTTTTCATATCTATGATAACCCCCTATTTGACCAAGACATCTACAATAACCCACTCTTTGATCATGACCCCACTAAGGATATCCAATCATCATCCTTCCATCCCACCTGCCCTAGGCTAGGATATGAATCTCTTATTTCTACCTCTACTAAGCTATCTTTCCAACTCATTAAGGATGTGCAAGCTTCCTTTGATGTTAACAATACCAAAAAGGATAGTCCCAAAGACTCCATTGATGGCATCACCACTCTTGTCCATCCACTAAACATTCATGTCACTTCACCTATTTCTCCATCTCACTCATGTCCACTCGCATCATAGACATGGATCAACAAGTTATATCTTAAGAAAATAATAAAGGAAAAGCTCCAATGAATGAGCTATCTTTCAAAGGAGATCAAGAATCGAGAGATATAATGAAAATAAAAGAAGATCAAGACAAGTCCCTTAGCCAAAATAAAAAGCTATTGGAAAAATAAAAAACAAAATAAGATCAAGACAAGTCCCCTAGCCAAAATAAAAAGCTATCAGAAAAATCAAAAATAAAATTCAAAAGTGAAAGCAAGAAAAAGTTGATCTCCAAGTATGCCTCTCCAGCAAAAATCACTAGGGGCATCTATCAAGGAAAAAGGTCAAAAAAAGAGCTTGTTGATCCAAGGTCTCCATCCACATCACTTTCACTCATACCACATATTCCATTCCACCCATCCATGTTCACATATCTATCATATCCCTCCATTGGCTATGTTTTTCAATGGACCTTTGATGACGACCCCTTCACGTACTCTAGCTCATCGGTTTCCCACACTCCTTTTTGTCTGAAGCCTGATGGCCCACGTAGTTTACACATTAGGTGTAGCGCCTTTCATACTATTCTTTGTTAGATTGGTAGTTGATCAATTTAGGATCAAATATTATGATACTTTTTTTGGTGTTTGACTTACTACTATGATGACATTTTGATGATACTTTGGTGATAATTCTATTACTGGTGTTTTATGCTTATGTTATGACTAGTATATGGACTTATTTGATTATGTGGATTAATCTTATTATGATAATTATGTGGTTATTTGATCATGATTATTATGCGATTAGCTTGTGATTTTGTTTACCTTATTTGTTAAGTTATTTATTTTTATGAGTCGATGTGGTTACTCGTTCGATGTGTCTGGGTGAAAGGGACAATGTCACACTATTCACGTATGAGTACCCTGCTACACTACGATTTCCATTCATAGTGTGCCTGATTGTATGATTATGTATATGGTCGACCATTTTATTTGCTACAGGTTGCAGGTACTAGGCATCGACTCCACTTGAATTGGCAGGTCTAAGTGTGCCTTAAACCCAATGGAACAGTTGTTCGGAGATAATATTTGGTCCCCTACCCTAGCCATCATCCTCGAAGAGGATGAGTATTTGGTCTATCACCTCATCAGTGTTGTTTGATGTATGTGGTTAGTTGGTCTTTCTTTTCAACCTTGGTTAAGGTTTAGGTAATTGTTGTTGATATTTGGGTTGTTTAATTTAAATTTGATTAATAAATGTTGTTTTTGATTCATTGTTGTATTAATTAAATTATTAGTTAAAAGGGAACTTCAAAAATTAAATATAATTATATTTATTTATAATTATAGTTTATAATAAATTAAATGTGTAATATAATATTAAAATAAAATGAAATAAGTGGGTGGTTGGGAGGGCAGCCCTCCAAGATGGCGAAGGGATTTCGATGGTTCGAGATGATTGGCATCCTTGTAGGAGTTTTTGGAACTGAGGTGGATGTTAGCATGAGAGGTTGGTGTCCTCATTCTAGGCGAGGACGACTAATGATGGTTGGAAGTATAAGCACAACTTCTAAGGATGGCCTCGCATATGGAGCCAGGGGTGCAGGACGGATTCACTGGGGCAAGGATAGCTTGTCTCGCCTAGAAATTATTTCTCGCTCATGTGATGCTAGAATTTCTTGGGACCTACGAGCTTTATTAATGAGTGGAGGCGATGGTTGTGTAGCGTGATAAAAAAATTTGGTGTTGATGCTAAGTTGATGGTGGTGAGTTGGCTGGCAGTTTTTGTTCAAATTTTTGGTGTTATCTGTGGTTGTAAATGGTTGGGAGCTCAAAGTTTGTTATTCTAGTTTCAGTGGAGGGTCTGGCATGGTTCAGAGCGGACACCCCAATTTCTCTGCTAACAATGTTGAGGCAAGTTGCGTTATGTGAGATAACGGATTAGAGGTTGAAGTGAATTTTTCTCAACATTGATCCTTTCACAGTCACCACAGTTAAAATGGTTTTGGGTATTGGCCACCTTGAGTGGAAGGATTATGGGAGAGATAATATACATATTTTTGCATGGTTTCTGGCCTCTTTGCTTGATAGTTGAGTGCCTAAGTCGAAGGAAAAGGAGCTATTGGTGTGGTTGTTTAGGAAGAATTTGGTAGGCGGTGTGGAGGGGGTTTTGAAGGTGGCCCTTCTAGGCACTAGAATTCCATGTCCAACTGACTTGGAGCTTCTATGAAAGATGGATGAGGTTGTTAAGTTTTATCCTTTTCTCATGGACCTAAGTGGGGTGGCTCTTATGCATCATCGCAGGATTGTGGTTGTTGCAGTGGAGTACCTTAAGATGTTAGGGTTAATGGCAGTTGGAGGCTTCGATTGGGTTAAGGATTTTGAGTCCTCTACCAAGCTCAATGGGTTTCCATAAGTCAGTGGTTTATAAATTTAGTCAAGAATTTTCTATGGTTTGGTGGTGGTAGTTTGAGTTTGGAGTTTTTTGGGCATTAACAGAGACATTGTCATTTTTGTAATCTTTATGCTATGATCGTTTTCTCTATGTTGGGTGTTAGTAGTCAGGTAGTTTTTGGGTTTTGATTGATTGCTGGATATCTCCTACTTAGCACTTTTTTCTCATGGTTGCACTATTTATTTGTGTGCTTGTTTGGAATAATGTGTTAGATTCAATGGAATTTGGGTGACATTGGTTATTGTTTAAAGGGGGTGTCATTGTAAGTTGTTTATGGTTGGTTTCCAGAGGCTTAGGAGGGGGTTCTTTAAATGTGAATATTTCTTATGATTGTTTCACTCTTGAGGTGGATTGAAAATGTTCTGAGTTATGTGCCTTGTGTTGTCTCCTATCTTTGTATGGATCCTTGTGATTATGTTGAATGTACAAGAGGGTCAATGCCTTGCACTATGTATAGCTTTATGTGATTGTGTTATGTGTGTGAGAGGGTCAATGCCTTGCACTGCGCATAGCTTTATGTGATTGTGATATGTGTGTGAGAGGGTCAATGCCTTGCACTATGTATAGCTTTATGTGATTATGATTTGTGAACCAGATGGTCAATGCCTTGCTATGTGTGTGAGATTTATGTGATTAGGTTAAGTGTGCAAGATGGTAAATTTCTTTCTTTTTGTGTAGGGTTTACTAGTTGCAAGTAGGGGGAGTGGCTCTCAATGGGGGTCGAATCCCAAAGTGGTGACTAGGAAAACCCATTGAATATTTTCTTAATCCAATGACAACCTAAATAATGAATTGGGGGGGATGGGTAATTTTCACATATTAATAAGATAATGGATGCCTCACCCATGCCTATAGTGCTTGTTTAGGCTAAGGATGGGTTGAGAAGGCCTAGTTGGAAAGATCAACTTCCTTTTCCTCACAAAAAGGAATGTTGGTTCCACATGTTTCACCCAATGAGGCCAAGACCTAGTGAGAGGTATGCCAGAAAACCATAGATGGGGTCGGGGTCTAGTGAGAGACCGATAGGACAACCCATGCCAGGACCATGCGATGACACTCTTCCCTATTGCAGTATAGCATTCCCTAGTTTTTTGTCCCCCTCCTATTGTATGTGTGTTCCTCTGGAAGTGAATTCAATGTTGTAAGAAATGTTGTGTTGTATGTGATATTAATGTTGTTGTGGTGTTTTGTTGGATTCATGTTCAGCCCTTATTTATGTTAGCCTGTTGTCTTCTTGATTGTTTTTTGTAGTGGGACCTTATGTTATCTCCTAGCATAGGGTGTGGACCTCAGGGTTCCACATGGTCAGGAGGTTGGTGTTTTTCCTCCATTGGGTTTCCTTCATGTTGTTCGTGTGTGTGGAGGTTGTACCTTGTGTAGTGGATTCTAATTTATGTACCAGTTTGAGAAGGTACTCCTTCATGCTTTTGTATTGGGTTGTAAATCAGATGTGTTGTTTATTGTAATTTGATGTATTATTCCCAATTGTATTCAGGAAAGCAGTATTGTAAACAATGTAATGATGTAACAAGTTATGATGTATTCTCATGTAATGTAATTTGTATATATATATATATATTGCTAGTTTATAAATGATCTCTAATGCTATTTAGCTAATGACATGTTATGGAAATTCATATTGTTTAATCATATAATTTGATGGTTTAAAATGAACTTGATGGTAGACAAATCATGTAAAATATTTGTTAATGGAGTTAATTCTAGTTCTTGAATTATAGATAAGTTAGTAGTGTAGTCATGGAACCTTAGAGGACTTAGGATTAGATTGTATGTTATGTTATATTATGTAGTTCACTATTATTTCTTATAAAAAAAAATTGTTCTGTTATTTAGTCATGTTGGGTATTTTCATCTGGGGTTCCTTGGTGGGTTGTTACACCTCATATTAGAGCCCAAGTTCTAACACTGGGTACTCTAGTTTCATATGAGCCCATTATGTTGTCCTAGTGCTTAGAATCTTGAGTTCATGTTTTCCCCCTTCTATCATCCTCACCTAATAATCTAAGACTTTTGCTTTGGGTGGTGATGTGTAGGAAGATGCCTAGAGGTCGAGGTTAGGTTCAAGGTAGAGATTGAGGTGGTGGTTGTGGGGCTAACCACCAGAACACCCCTTCTTAGTGTTCCCACAAGAGTGATCGTGAGCAACAACAAGGCTCTCAAAATGATCAAGAAAGCATGTGTCAGAATCTGAGTCAGTCAAAGTTAGAGGGAGCTCAGTTACATCCTTTTCTTGAGGAGATCCTTGCCCCCCTAGATCCTAGATAGGAGGGTAACCAATAGGTGGATAGGGAGAGAGAAAGGTCTCCTAGGAGGAGAGAGGTCACAGCAGAGCAAGAAACTATTTCAATGGGTCATATGAGGGATCTCTTGAGGGCACGTCCTCCTACCTTTGATGGTTCTAGGGGTGGCTTGGAGGCAGAGACTTGGTTGATAGATTTAGGCAGGTGTTTTTCCTTGCACCGGTATGGTAGTAATACCAAGGTGAGATGTTCCATCATGCACCTTAGGGGTTTTGCTTCCACATGGTGGTGGTTGGAGGAACAAAAATTGCATTTGGATATTGGTTTAGCTTCTTGGGAGATGTTTCTAGTGAGGTTCAAAGCTCACTTTTTGTCATATCATTGGAGGAAACGTCGTCCTGGTTAGTTTCATGAATTGAGGTAGATGGCTATGTCTTTGGAGTAGTATGAGCATAGGTTCTATAAGCTTAAGTAATATGCAGGTATTGGTGATGATGAGGCCATGTTTTAGCATTTCATTAGGGGTTTGAATGTTTGCATTAGTGGAGGATTTTGTGTCTTTGAGTCGAAGACGATGGAGGTGGCAGTAGAGAAGGCTTGTTTGGTGGAGGAGAATCTAGCCATGGCGCTAGGAGGTCAAATAGGTGTGCAATTGGTAGTGCACCTCCAGCAGGTTTTGGGTCTCAAGGTGGTCAATCTCAAGCAGTAGGTTCCTCTAAGAGCCATCAAGCACCCACTAAGGGTGGACAGTAGCAGCAATAGCAACAACATTCCCATTCAAAACCTAAGAACTCTCAGTCTTAGCAAGGTGGTGGTTCTCAATATAGGAAAAACTAGAATTTGCAGCGAGCCAAGCATTATCGTCCCAACCAGCCATCTCAGAGCACACAATCTACAGTTAGTAGAGGTAGCTTCTAGCAATCCAGTGCACCCTCAGGTGACAAGGGGTATGGCAGAGGTACAATATTTTTTCTTGCAGCTAGTAGGACCACATAGCTAGACAGTGTCCTCAGAAGATCACATCAGGATTTAGTCAGAGGTTAAGAGCCTCAGAGCTAACAGTAGGTGATGCAAGCAGGCCTCACAGAGTGTTTAGAGTGGTTGATAACCATCAGGAAAAGCATTAGGGAATAGTAGTGGAGGCTGCAAGTAGAGGATGGGTCACTAACTCTGGAGCCCGTGGGAATTTTGGAGCATAGGAGACTCACCCTCAAGGGTCAAGAAGTTGAGCATGTGAGGGTCTTGTGGGATCCTAATGATGAATCTTCAACTACATAGGAGGATGCATCACAGATGCAAGAGTTATACCCTTACTTGTTTGCAGGCTTCCAAGAGTAAGCCTAATTCTAGGGAGGATAATTTAGTGCCCCTCATACTATTCTCTGTTAGATTAGTTGTTGATTAGTTTAGGATCAGATATTATGATACTTTGTTTGGTGTTTGACTTACTGCTATGATGACATTTTGATGATATTTTGGTGATACTTCTATTATTGGTGTTTTATGCTTATGTTATGACTAGTATATGGACTTATTTGATTATGTGGATTAATCTTATTATGAGCATTATGTGGTTATTAGATCATGATTATTATGTGATTAACATTATGTGGTTATCTGATCATAATTATTATATGATTATCTTGTGATTGTTTTTACCTTGTTTGTTAAGTTACTGATTGTTATGAGTCAATGTGGTTACTTGTTCAATGTGTTTGGGTGAAAGGGAAAATGTCGCATTACTCACTTGTGAGTACCCTGCTACACTATGATTTCCTTTCATGGTATGCCTGATTGTATGATTATGTATATGCTAGACTATTTTGTGTGTTGTAGGTTGTAGGTATTAGGCATCGACTCCACCTAAATCGGCAGGTCTGAGCGTGCCTTAAACTCAATGGAACAATTGTTCGGAGATAACATTTGGTCCCCTATCCTAGCCATCATCTGCAAAGAAGATGAGTATCTGGCTCATCACTTTGTCACTGTTGTCTGATTTCAATGGTCAGTTGATCTTGCTTTTTGACCTCGGTTAAGGTTTAGGTAATTGTTGTTGATATTTGGGTTGTTTAATTTTAATTTGATTAATAAATGTTGTTTTTGATTAATTGATGTATTAATTAAATTTTTAGTTAAAAGGGAACTTTGAAAATTAACTATAAATATATTTATTTATAATTATAATTTATAATAAAATAAATGTGTAATATAATATTAAAATAAAATGAAATAAAATCATATTATAATGGAATGTTGCAATTAATAAACGGAAAAATAATATAAAAAGATAGAAAGATTTTTATGTTGTACATGCATAACTTTGGACTATTTGTCGTAAAAGAAACTTGATGTTTTTGGAGATTTTAGAGATTTAATTAGATTTTTTGGTTTTGATAATAGAAGAGCTTTCCTTTTGTAAATAAATTATCTTTTTCAGAGATTTACAAGGGGATGGATTTTTTTTCGGGAAGAGAAGAAAATGTTGTCTGCAAGATAATTTCTCATGCTGTGAAAATTTGTTTGGAAATTGGGCTTTTTGGGAGAATTGTTTGGAGATTTCGAAGAAGTTGTTGTGGCTATAGAAGATTAATCTTAGCACCATATTTTCGTCCCTACCTACGTTGGATCCAGGTTGGATTTTTTTGTTCTTTGTTTCATTTCTCCGATTAATGCTATTTGAACTCTTTCTCTCTTTTCTTGTTGAAAACGATTGCTTGATCGTTTGGATGTGTTTCAATTGCTTCCTTGCAAAATTTATTTTGTTCATATTCTGCATATTGGTGTTGAATTATTGCTCCCAACCATTGTCATTTGTTTGAGAGTTTCTGAAGTCTATTCAATAAATCCATTTTTTGTGCTTTCCTCATGCTACCAATTGCTTTGCTTGAAATTTACTTTAGCCTTTTCAACAAATCATATTGTGTGTTCCCTTCTGGTTTGTGCTTTCATTGTTGCTTGAGATGCATGTCCCAATTATTTCATGTGTTCTATTGTTTCCTTATCAGTGCTTGAGGATATGCCTTGCGGATGTTGTCCATAGCGGTTCTTCCTGTGTTTCATTTTTGGAACCTTGTATTATGTCCTATTCGATGATTACATTATGTGCTAGGAATTCAATTACATATATCAATGGTTTTGTGTTTGTGGTTGGCAGTCGTTACCCTATATTGCAATGTATACATTTTATGATTGATATTCGATATTTTGCACCAGTAAATATACGCATTACATTTGAAAAACTACATTCGATATTCAATAAAATGCAATAAGATTAGAGTTTGATTCATATTTATTATGCTTGGCATTGATGCTAGTGTTACATCTCCATCGTTGTATTTCTTATTTGATACTATAGGTTTTGGGTCCATAAGATAGTTCTATTGTATGCTTTGTGTTGTAAATGCCTTGTTGGTTGCGGTGTGCATTCTGTATTCCCTGAATGCTATGCTCGATGTTGAATGTATAGATTGATATAAATTCAATGGTCCTACCTTGTTTTCCATTTGACATCATAAACTGCATAGGGTGATCCTCTTATTTTTGTCGCAACTTCATATGTTGCATTCGATATTGTCTTATGATCTTATTTTGTTTGGAATTCGCATCATATGCTTAATGTGTGGGATTGGAAGAAATTACAATATGTTTGGAATTTGATGCCTCTTGTAGGTATTCGATGGAGAATATGTAATGTTGGGAATCAGTGAATATGTAATATGATATGGAATTCGATTATATGTATACATGTATATATATATGTATGTATGTATATGTATATATGTATATGTATATATATATGTATGTATATATATATATATGTATGTATATATTATTATGCATATATATATGTATATATATATATATATATATATTATTATTACATATATATATATATATATATACATATATATACATATATTATTATTATATATTATTATATATATTATTATTATACATTATTATTATATATATTATTACGTACATATACATGTATATATATATGTATATTGTGTGTGTATATTATCCATATTATATATATATATATGTATATATATATGTATATATATATATATATACATATACATATATACATATACATATATATTATATGTATATATGTATATATATACATGTATACTTGATATATATATGTATATAGTATGTATATACATATATACATACATACATATATGTATATATATATGTGTATAAATGAAGATGTATTATGGTGTATAGAACAAATAATTTTTCCTATTAATTATGTAGAGATATATATTGGAATGTGTAAATAGAAAAAAAAAGATTGATTTAATTATATTTAGTTAAATGAAGGGTATATTTAAATAAGTGAATAATGATCTTCTTAAACGAGAAATTTCTTCATGATCATTAATAGATGATTTGATAGTATATGTTGAGTTCATGGTTGCACTGTTTATTTGTGTGCTTGTTTGGGAAATGTGTTGGATTCAATGGAATTTTTGGTGACATTGGTTATTGTTTAAAGTCAGTGTCATTGTAAGTTGTTTATGGTTAGTTTCCAGAGGCTTAGGAGGGGGTGTTTTACATGTGAATATTTCTTATGATTGTTTCACTTTGGAAGTGGATTGACAATGTTCTAAGTTATGTGCCTTGTGTTGTCTCCTATCTTTGTATGGATCCCTGTGATTATGTTGAATGTTCAAGAGGGTCAATGCCTTGTACTATGTATAGCTTTATGTGATTGTGATATGTGTAGGAGAGGGTCAATTCCTTGCATTGTGTATAGCTTTATGTGATTGTGACATGTGTGCGAGGGTCAATTCCTTGCACTGTGTATAGCTTTATATGATTGTGATTTGTGAGCAAGATGGTCAATGCCTTGCTCTGTGTGTGAGATTTATATGATTAGGTTAACTTTTCAAGATGGTAAATTCCTTGCTTGTTGTGTAGGGTTTACTAGTTGCAAGTAGGGGGAGTGGCTCTCAATGGGGGTTGAATCCCAAAGTGGTGACCAGAACAACCCATTGAAGAGTTTCTTAATCCAGTGACAACCTAAATAATGAATTGGGGGGATGGGTAATTTTCACATAATAAGATAATGTATGCCTCACCCATGCCTATAGTGCTTTTTTAGGCTAAGGATGGGTTAAGAAGTCTTGGTTGGAAAGATCAACTTCCTTTTCCTCACAAAAGGAATGTTGGTTGTGCATGTGTCACCCTATGGGTTCGGGACCTAGTGAGAGGTATGTTGAACAACCATAGATGTGGATCGGGGTCTAGTGAGAGACTACCAAGACAACCCATGCCAAGACCATATGATGACACTCTTCCCTATTGCATTATAACATTCCCTAGTTTTGTGTTCCCCTTTTATTGTATGTGTGTTCCTCTAGAAGTGAAGTCAATGTTGTAAGAAATGTTGTGTTGTATTTGATGTTAATGTTGTCATGGTGTTCTATTGGAGTCATGTTTAGCCCTTGTCTATGTTAGCTTATTGTCTTCTTGATTTTTTGTTTAAGTGAGACCTTATGTTATCTCCTAGCATGGGGGGTGGACCTTAGGGTTCCACATGGTTCGAAGGTTGGTGCTTTTTCCTCCATTGGGTTTCCTTGATGTTTTTTGTGTGCATGGAGGGTGTACCTTGTGTAGCGGATTCCAATTTATGTACCAGTTTGAGAATATTGTCCTTCATTCTTTTGTATTGGATTGTAAATTAGATGTATTCTTCCCAATTGTATTTAGGGAAGCAGTATTGTAAACAATGTAATGATGTAACAAGTTATGATGCAGTCTCATGTAATGTAATTTGTATATATATTGCTAGTTGTTTATAAATTATCTCTAATGTTGTTTAATTGATGACATGTTGTGGAAATTCATATTGTTTAATCATATAATGTGACAATTTAAAATGAAATTTATGGTTATACAAATAATGTAACATATTTTTTAATGGAATTAATTCTAATTCTTGAATTATAGATAAGTTAGTAGCATAGTCATGGAACCTTAGAGGACTTAGGATTATATTGTATGTTATGTTATATTATGTAGTTCACTATTATTTCTTATATAAAAAAATTGTTTTGTTATTTAGTCATGTTGGTGATTGTCCTCTAGGATTCCTTGGTGGTCCATTACATTAGGGATCATACCATATCCTCTTTCACCTACCACACCTATCATCCTTCGTACTTACTGCTCCTACTCCTCATCCTGATCGTGTCCATTCATCTAGCACGATCATCCACACAGGATTGGGGCATCGTCAAGGCTATCTATGGATCTGGTGCTTATCAATTCTTTACCTAGATTCAAAGAGCTAGGCTAAAACCAAAAACATACAAAAAAAAAAAGAAAAACTAATACAAAAAAAAGAAAAAAGTAAAGAGAAATCAATTCTTTCAATGACAAAAACCACTTCGGTGGTGCCTTAAGCAAGTACCGTGGTGAAAACAGAGAAATCAATATCATGTGTAGAGGCTTCACTCCTCTTTCCTTTGGAGATCCACTTAATCTTTTTGTCCCATTTCCATTCACCCTCCACTTCATAATAGCCTTTTCAAACTCACCATGGCTTGTGAATTGTATGACATTTCCCTCACTTTCTCACTTCGCCATGCATACTAGGTTGGTCATATCCCTTACTAGGGAATTTTCTCGACCTTAGCTATGGGTTGGGACACTCAGCATCTCACAGTCGGAGAAAATATCCTCTATGTATGTCTGCTCACTTGCGATTCATCTCTTTCCATCGTAAAATTTACAAAATCCAAAAAAAAAAAATTCAAAAAATCCAAAAACATCAAATATTCCTAAAATCCAAAAAATCAAATATTCTAAAATAAACCAAAAAATCACATAACTTAAAAAAAAATCTAAAATAGTGACACTTTCAGATTGCCACACAGCTTTGAACTTCAACAAAACCAAAATGCACCACAATTGACAATCAAACAAACATTACAACTAGAGTCATTGAAAAAGTAACCATTCTACTTTTTATGGCTTGTTTGGGCCCTCCTTGTTATTTTGGCTTAATGTTGCCTTGATTTAGTGTTGTAATGTGGATAACACATTCACATTAAGTACTGGGTCCTTGTGAACTAATGGATTTTAATGGCACCTTGCTAAAGTGTTGTGAAGTGTTGTAATTCACTTTCATAGTTTTCTAAGGTTTTATCAAATAACAAAGCATAATAAACCTATTTTAATTAAAATAAACATTAGTCTTGCCTTATTTGGAGTTTTATAAAGTGTTGTAATACACTTTCACATTCCTCTACGCTTTTCATTAATAATTGGGATTTCTTATGCTTTAATTGGTCCTATTTTACATCCACAAGACTCATTCACTGCATCTTTTCAAGGATAATCTCAACACCAATCAGTAACCAATCATAATTTAGGTTTTTCTAGCTTGTGTGGCCTATATTTGGTGATTTGGGACTCATTTTCCACCTTGGGCGAATGGTTCCACCTAGATCTTTTGGCCCCAAACCAGTTTTCACACATTTCTAAGCACTTTTCATTTTTGGTCCCATACATCATGTCTGATGGGACTCATTCACCACCTTGGGCGAATGAGGCCCATGTGGCCCAAAATCAAATTTAATTCAAATTTCCAACGGGATTTTATTCTCCTAGATCTTATGTTGGCTTGTAGTTTTGTAATTTTGTGAATTCTTGCATAATTAAGTATAAATACAAGGTTCTTTCACTCATATTCACACCTAGCATTCAAGAGAGTTCACAAGAGCATTTGAGCTTTCAAAAGAGTATTCAAGAGCATTCAAGGGTAGATTATCAAGCATTTTAGAGCAGCATTCAAGTGCCAATCAACATGTCAAATATTTCATAAATCATGTTTGTTATTGTGCTAATAATTGTGATGTAGGGTTTATAATTCAAGCAAGATCAACATCATTCAAGCAAGAGTAAAGAAATTACATCTATTGTACCCATTTCAATCATATCTGTAGCACCTTATTGCTAGGGTTTGGTGAGTTTCAACATTGCTATTTGTTCATTCATCATTCTCCATTCATATTTGCTTTCATTTCAAGGTTTAATTACCAAAAAGGGGTTAGGCCAAGGAAAACCCCTATCCACTAATCCCAAAACATTTTTCCCTCTCCTTTGTGTGGGATCTATAGGTTTAGGTTGCATATTTCACAAGGAGCGAGATTGGAGAAAAGTTGTCAAAGTTGTCATTAAGCCTTGGAGAACATTGGAGATCACTTACAGGTTTCAAATCAAAGAGTCTGATATGGAAATCAATCAGGAAGGATAGAGAAGATAGAGAAGAGTAGGATTAGCTTTTCAAGTTGTAGAAAATCCCAACTGGATGGATTCACCACTTTTTGCAAATGAGTCCCAGTTCTAGTAATTTTTTGGATTTTTCAGATTTGGACACCCTTTTGGCAAATTTCTTTCCCTGCACATTTTCCCAAAAATTGGATTGATTCACCTAGCTTTGCAAATGAGTCCTAGTCAGTAGTAAAAGCAGATTTTCCAAAATTCCAAACCTCCATTCTATCTTCTACAGATTCCTAGGTGCACACTTTCTATTTTATAGTTTTCTATTACATTTCATTCAATTTTCTAGGCCGTTTAGAGTTAGTTTTCATTCGATTAAGGTTTTGCATTACACCTTGCATTTCATTGTCTTTTCCAAGTTTACTCTTGGTGGTGAACCCCTTATTAGATCATATTCAGACCCTAGGACAACCCTATTTCAAGATCTCTTTCTCTTTTTCATTGAGATCTCTAGGGTTATCCTTGAGTGGAACATCTTAGAAAGTGGGTGTGATAGTACTTGGTCTCCCCATATCCACAATATTCTTCGATTCCATTTTGGTGAACCTACATTTAGAACATCATAATTCTAATTTGGAGTGCATTTACATCCTAAATTTATCTTGCATTAACATTGCATTAGGATTTTCATTGGTTCAATTGCATTCTAGGGTTTCAAATTTTGCATTAGTGAAAGCTCATTTATCTTGCATTTTTGCACTTAATTACATTAAAAATAATTTAAAATCTATATTTGCATCTCAGATATAGATCAGAAAACATAAAAAGCATAAAATTCAATTTAAAAATTCTTAAAATTTTTAAAAATGTCATCACTAGGACTCATTCGCCACCTTAGCCGAATAAGTCCCTATGCACATACAACAATACATTTTTTGGCATTTACAGTTTAGTTTCTGAGTTTTTGTTTCCTATTATTGCCTTTCAATTTTAGTTTATAGATTTTTTGTATCATCCAATTCATTGCATCTAGCTTTCAATAGTTCATTTAATGTATTGCTTAAATTCAAAATTGCATTATTACATAGTTTAGAATCTAAAAATTGCATCATGGATATGTTCTTTAGTAAGCTTTAGATGTCATTAAATTCCTTAGTGGATGTTTCAAGTTCTACTTTTGGAAATGAACCTAACGAAATTGAAATCACTCATGCTCCTTCAACTCCTAATGCATGTCCTCCTCTTGATGTTGACATCATTAGAGAAGATGATGATAGCATGAATAATTTCCTAAATGATTGTATCAACAGCCTTGAAGCTACCACATCCTTTTATTCATCCATGAAACAACCAAATCATCCTATGATACCACCTCTTGAGATGTTTGGTTACTTACATCCTAAAACAAAAGTTGAACCTAAGTTCCCTACAATATGTGAACCTAGCTCCTCTAAACAAGCAATCACTCAACCATTCTATGATAACAAAGTAACAAACACTCCTATCAATCTTGAAGAAACATATGGGAAAGGATTCACAATATTGAGTAAACAAGGATGTGATACATAAGTGAACATGCGATCCACCAAATCCTAGAACAATAACCAACTAATGAAAACACAAAGGGGTTAGGATATCAAGATCCCTCTCACAACATAAGTCTTCCCAAATAATATCTAAGGCTTTGTATTGATGGTACGGTGATCTTCAATTCTCCTCCTGACATGAATGTCCTTTTTCCTAAAGAATAACCAATGGCTCATAACAACAACAAGGATAAAGATAAGATCATCTTAGGACCTTCAGCCCTAATCTCGTCTAGAGAAGTTGGTGAATCTAGCAAGTGCAAGAGGCCTTACAAACTACAAAAATTACAACCCCTTTGTTTGCCACCTGAAATTGAAAGAAAATTAAAAATATTTCTCAAGGAGGAACTAATAACATTACCAAAACAGAAAAACATACTCATACTATATCCTAAATATGCAAAAGTTCCACATTGTCGATACCATAAAACTATTGGACATAGTACTGATGAGTGTCATGCATTCAAGTTAGTATTGAAAAACTTTCACTTCGATGGCAATGATTTCCATCAAGTGATTGCATAGCATAATCTTATTCCACCTCTTGTCATGTAATAGTTGTAGAATACTTTATTCTCACTATTACATGACCCTTTCCATCACCAACCTTGGCTCATTCTTGTCTTCCACTCAGTGGGGGAAATACTTAGATAGCCTTGTCCTAGTAATGCATTTGTCATTTTCCCTTTCATTTGTTGTCTACCTTTCGCTTATTTAGACTAAGATTGGGAGAAAAATGACTTGCTCATAGGTTGACTCCCATGTGCCTTACTAGTCTTTTGCATTATTTCTTTCTTTTTCATTTTCTTTTATGTGATTGCATGTATGTAATGTGATCTCCCATTATGTTTTGTTTGGTGTTCTCTCTCTCTTTGTGGAATTCCTCTATTTGTACATTTGTTCTTCTCTATGTTGTAAATCTTTTATCTTTTCGCTTTTTATTTCATTTGCATTTGTCTTGTGTTTTCCTTTTGGGGATGACACAAGGTGTCGAGACATTCATGTCTCTTCCATGTTGACCCAAAATCTTTTTCCTTTGCTTTTTTCTTTTATTTTCTTTAGATGAGTCTTAGGTTTTCTTGGCAATGACGAAGGCGCCGGATACATTCATATGTCTCTTTCCATGTTGGACCCAAAATCTTTTCTTTATGTCATTCTTCCAGTTATATGTATTTGGGGAATGATGTTAGTTCTAAGCTTTATAAAAAACATTGTAGTAATGAACATATTGACCCCAAATTCATAGATCCCTTATGTGTTTGGTGTTTCTTATGTTTGGGGAAACCCCTCTTTTTCTCTTTTCTTTCACATGATCTAGCTTTACTTAGAAACATATGACTTGGCATAGGGATTTCCAAGTTATCTCTCATGTCTTCTTCTTTGTTTGCATTTATCATCTACTACTATTAATTAATTAATCATAGCATGTTGTTTAGCAATTTATTTAAAGTGGAGGCATATATTGGCATTATTCTTTTGCATTTTCTTTTTTCATGGTTCTTGGTGTAGTGTTCTTATTTCATATGATTTTTTTTCACTTTGTGGATGACATTGGTGTGATGTCTTT
>VDFB02067949.1:0-20630 GCA_007258455.2 Sequoia sempervirens | reverse complement strand
TAGGATATCTTGAGGATCGAAAGGTGATATGATGTGGATGTTATGATCTTTTGGTAAATCTTGAAGGAGATAATAGGCTTTTGGGACTTTTAGATATGTTTCAGATTTTGATTTTGATTTTTCCTTGGTATTTTTCCTTGATTGATTTTGATTTGGATTTGGATTTTTAACAAATAGACCCTAAGATGTTTGGATGATTACCTAAGGATGGATTTTCTCAAATGGTGATAATTTTCAATATGTGTAGGGAGAAGGATGCATCTACCCACACCTATTCAAACAAAATGATAATTTAACTAGGAACATGAAGAAGGATGCATCTACATATACCTAACTAAATAAGATGGTTTGATAACTTTGACTAAGCATATGCAAAAGGATGCATCTACACATACCTAGCCAAAGGTGATTTTGATAAGGATTTCAAGGATTTAATCTCAAGGATTTTGATGATTTTGATTTTACCACAAAGCCTAGTATTAAGGATGATTTCAAGATTTTCCCAAAAAGTTATGGTGAGATGAATTTGTTTTGATGTTTTGAAGGATGGATGAGGAAATATTTTGATTTTCTTTTGATCCTAAGATGAACCTAAAAAAGACATTTTGTTTTCCTAGACCTAGGTATTGAAGAACATGCAAATGCTTCCTAGAAACCTTTATAACCAAAGAATCATTCAATCTGGACATACATTTCTAACCAATGATTTTTGTTTTGGGATTTGAACTTTGTGAGGATTCAACACACATGAGAATTCATTTTAATTAGCTTTGCTTAATGGATTTATTTTACCAAAAACACTTTCTTTGATTAAGTTTTGAAACTAAGATGTCCAATGTCTTAATTTCTTCAAACCCTAAAAATTATGTTGTGTGGAGATTTGATGAACTCAAGGCAAGGGTTTACCTATTGTTTACTTAAGTAGACAAATCGAGATGTAATCCAATGTTTAGAAACCTCTAAGGATGTAAATCCCAAGGGCAAGCAATAACATATGGATTGAGTCAATTGCATTTGTCAACAAAAGGGTTTGAAATTTGGATGATGATGTTAAGTGTTTGTTTTCAAGATGTTTTCAATGAAGCAATGCATTTTGTAACCCAAGAATAAGTACAACCATATGGATGTGTAAGACAATATTTGTTGATTCCCACTTGGACAAGTCCGTGCACGCTTTATCTTTAGCTTAATTGTTAGATGCTCGAATCGGCTCCCTCCACTCTGCTCATTAACGTCAATTGGGGCAACCAAGTATCAACACCCATGAAAATACCATGGCATGCTTTCCATTTCTACTGAAAGACCGTAAAAGTGTGGGGTGGCTTCAGAACAACTGTTCTTGCACCAACCAATAGATTAAAGGATTTTGGAAAATTTCTAGCACATGGGTTTACTAAAGGACTTTCCATCTGCGGGAGATTGACCCATACGACAAGAGTCCCTTCAATCCATCTTGTCAATCAATCGTGATGATATTGGAATTTACTCCAATATCCACATTTATATACTAGTTGGAAATACTCTTGGCTTTAGAGTGTTACCGGTTGAGTCGTTCCCTTGGGTGAGTACATTTTCCCCAAGGCAGGCCCTCTAAGATAGACAAAAGCGAATAAACTTATTCATAGTTTGATCAACCCTTGTTTAGAAATAAAAGGAGAACACATGCAATAAATTCATTCACACTCACAAGATTTTGGCCAATTTTAAACCCAAAAAGTTTGAGATGATTGCTTTATCTCAACCTAAAATCATGAAAAAGCCTCTTTGATTCTTAAGATTCGCTATAAAGTGCTAGAGAAGCACATTCGTCCTTTTCCAATGAAGTTAGTTCAAGTTAGCTTTCACAAAAGAATGTAGCACATGTTCATTTTAGATCCCACAAAGTAATAATGAACTTGTTTTAGAGCACCAAAAGACAAATGATAGACATTTTGTTCAATTTGTTAACCTTCAACAAAATCTAGTCAATTTGTCTAAAGTTCATTTTATCTCCTTTGCAATGATAATGGAAAGCTTTTGAAGTGTTCATTTTAAAGCCCAAAACCAAAGATGAGTTAGCCTAAAATAGAAAATTAAGGCGTATGATGGAATCTCCAAGCATTAAAAAACACTTTATCAACTCCAAGCTTAATGCTCAAATTTCCTCCAAGTTTCCAACAAAGATTGCTTCTTGCAAGCTCCTTGTGCCAACGAAAATCCCTCCTTGCTTTTCCTTTTTCTTTCTATCAAACAAAAGACACTTTATGTGAGGATCAAAATATTGAACTCATTTGGATCATTAACTTCACACAATGGCATGATCTTAAATGAAAGGATAAAAATTTGGATGATAAAAGGATGGCTTATAAGTGGATCATGCTTTGATTTTGACTTTATTGAAAATATATCACACTTGGTAGACCCATTCCTTCCTCGTTACTAAAAATATTAAGCCCATAAATCCATCATAAAGAATAAATCTTTCAAAAGTACCTTCCCAATTTCATACACTAACTATAATAATCAAAATGATTTGATAAACTTTGCAAGCTAAATCAATGGCACCCCCTCCATATATCCTTATCTCCATTTGATAAAACTAGATACCAAGTTCAGTTAGCAAAGTTGCCAAGTAAAGCAACTTGGGATATAAGTTGTTGTAGCATATGAAAATCATGTGGAATGGAAAAATTATCCCATCGACTTCAGAACTTTGAGCTCCCCAACCATACGTGTGTTCAACGCTTTTATTTCCTTTAAAATAAAATTTGCTAAACCATTAAAACATTGCAACATCTGTTTCAATGCAAATCAATCAAAATTTTAACCCTGTAGAGACTTATTACCAAATTTAGACTTAAACATTGAAGAAAAATCATATGGAATCTGGCAGTTGTCAACTTTTATCAAATCTGCGTAGGAATATGCTATCATAAGTGAAAAATCATAAATGTGTATCACCCAACTATAATAAACAAAAGCATATTAGGAAAGCAGATTTTATTCTCCAAGTTTTTAAATCGCACAGCTACTCCTTCAATCTTATCATATAAAAGAGATTCAGCTAGGTAAAGCAAAACATGTTATTGCAAGGAAGTTTCAAATAAGAGTGGATTTGACATAAATATGTGCTACAGACATTAGTCAAGGAAGAACATAAATGCATATTCCCTGTGCCACAGACTGCCTCAAAGACATGGTCTTATGGCTACAATAATTGCAAGGTACACACAAAATGGATCCATTGAAAAGGCTTTAGAAACCTCTAACAAAATCACACCGATAGCTATCATTTATTACTCTTCCTGTTATGCCGCCCTAGGCAAGTAGAATGGCCGATACTCCATCATTAGCTAGTTATTGATAGAAAATAAATTTCAAACAATGAGAAATTAGAAGAACAGTAATCACAGTTGCACAATAAAGGTGAATGAAACTTTGCAATAATGGAAGGGAAGTTATAATCATCGATGTCAAACAACAAAATTAATGAGACAGATACAACAATTTTTTAATGATAGATACTAATGAGAAGTAAATGAAGTATCAGTCAAACAAGTTGAGCTTCTCGAGAAGCATGGCTATGTGCCCTCTTTATGCTTCTAGTTTACCACCTGCTGACATTTTTGACTTTGGTATGGCACACAAAATGTTTGACACAATGCTAAATAATTTTGAAGCATGGAAAAGGCATGCATACTATTTGAAAAAATGGCTTCAGAGAACGGCGGTCTCAGAGAAAGCTAGTGACTCCCTTAAATGCCTTAGAGAACTGTGATCTCATGAAATGCAATGATTGCATGATATGCACAAAATTTGAGAAAGGCCTTAGAAACCTTTAATCAAATGCAAGCTACAGGCACAAAGTCAAATTCCACAACCTTTGCACAACTTCCTCCTAGCACAGGTAAGATACGCGCTGAGTTTCAGAATTTGTAGATCTAGACTGGTAACTCCAAAACATAGAATTATTCATTGCTTCCTACTGACACTATGGTTGATAGGGATAAAAGGCCTGGAAATGCAACTTGGGCAAGCTCCAAAGTATGCTTTGATGTTGCATACTCTTTCAACGATGATGATGAAGAGGGGATAATAACACAAAAACCCAAGGCTAAGGTAAAGCTTTACAATCATTCTGGTGTTCTTTAGTTTGTTAGGCACATATGTAATATGGGGAAGTATAGAAAGATCACTTTGAACTAATCTAACAAAGACATAGAGAAGTTGCATGAGGTAATTGATAGTATGCAGTAAAGACGTGGTCTCAAAGCCTACAAAGAGAGATTGGTTAGATCTAAAATTTAAATTTTCTTGTAAAGAAAACATCGATTAGATTCATTAGAACATCAACAAACTCTCTAACTTTGCATAAAATAGAGGATGAAGACCTTCTTTTATATCCTACTAGACAGTCACAAGCATAGTATGTAACGTCATTCTTTCTATGCAGAAAACAAAAGTACAAATTGTCCAAATGCATATATATATAAAGAAATAGATTTAAGCACTTTAGTTACACTCTAAACCTCCTATCCCTCCTTCTATGGCCATGATGAAGCACCTAAATTTGAAAATGAACGTTTCCAACACTCATTAGTGGGGTTGGTTTACACACATGCACAAATCTATGAATACCTTTATGGAATAACATGTCGATGTCAAGAAATGCAACAAATAACAAAAGGGATCAAAGACATTAAGCATAACATGCACCCATTCAATATTAGATTGGTGGCTCAAATGTGCCAATGAACCTTTCCCAATCCTTGCTAAAACTCACAAGATGCAATGCAATGGTGATGGGAAAAATTAGTTCTCAATTTAAGAGAGTAACTTTGCATGAAAGTGTAGATGGGTTGATGAAGAATGAGGCCTTTCATTTATAGATTTTCAAGTTGGAAGAGAGCTCAAAATAGAGCAATGTGGGATAATGATTTGGCCAATGAGATGAAGCCACTTGTCACATTATGATAGGTCAAGGAATGTGCAAGTTTTGGCCAATGTGCCAAAGAGGGGGAGATTCAAATTTGAAATTGTGAATTAAATGTTGAGAGGGGGACATGAAAGAGATAAGTATTACCTGCAATGTTGGAAGGGACAAGTCAAATTTATAACCATATTCAAACTTGAGAGAATATTCCATTTTTATGCCAAGTTGAAAGAAAATGATGAATTTATAAATGAATTAAAATGATTTATTGGTGCAAGTGGGAAAAGCTAGAGGATATGATGGGTGGTTAGGTTAGGTTAATCAGGATTAGATTAGCTTAGATGATGATTAGATGATTTGACTCTTTTTGACTTGAATATTTTGATTTATTTAAATCAAGAGGAGAAAATATAATTTTGAGATTTAATTAAATAAATTCTTGATTTATTTAATCAAAGGGAATGATGAGCTTAAATTAAATAAAGTTAATTTATTCAATTTAAGTGATAATCCCTTAGAATTGAATTAAATATGGACATGTTTTCTAATGAATGGATTTAATGAACTTGGTTTGCCAGTGAATGGACCTAGTGGATGCATGATGCCTAATTTTGCATGTCTACACTAGCTAAAGTGGGGGTTTTCATGGGTCCACATAAATTTGAGTGCACTAACTCAAGAGGTGTTTTTTCTCTCCTAGAATACCCAGATTGAAATGGCTGCCTATGTTGTTTTCCTAAAATGCAAGCCTCACACTTGCTATCAGGTTCTACAATGGATGGTAAAACCCTAACCATTCCTTTCCTAGACAATAAACTCAAACTTGAAAATCTTAGGTTCCCATACCTTAAATGCCATAAGTTTGGATGGGTCTTTGATGATATCTTGAATGCAATGATGTTCAACTTGTGACTATTGTGTGACTACTGTTAGAGCCAAGAAAATTTGTTGTTACTGATTGTCTATTGTTCCTGTCGCATACACTATGTGCATCCTGAGAGGAAGCATTTTGTTTCTTGTGATCTACACTACAACCATCACTCTCTTACTGCATCCTCTATCAAATATATTGCATTATCCATTCTCCATTAGGATCTTGTAACTATTTTGGACCATTTTTCCAATGCTCAATATGTTATGTTTCATGTTGGGGGCATAATAAACATCTTGAATTTGCTGCCTCTCGCCATTCTTGGTTTGGATGTTGACTACGCCTCTTCCAATGATGGGAACCTTCTCATAATTTCCCATCTTGATCTCAATTTTTATACTACTGTCAATGGAGGTAAAAAAAAATTTGTTACCACTCATGTGGTTGTTGCATCCACTGTCCAAGTGCCATACTTCATCATTGTTGCATTTAGCATGGTTGCAAATAATGAATACATTGAATTGTTTGTCATTTTCACCTTTGTTCTCATTTGCTACATTAGCATTTTGGCCTCCATGGTCACGTTGCTTCTTTCTACAATCACTAAAATAATGGCCATATTTGTGACAGTAATAACACTGCACATTACTTTTTTCATTCCTTTGATTCGAACTAGTGTTCATCCTGTAGTTTTGGTTTATTGATAGTGAGTTGCTCATCTCCTCTATGCTATCAGAACCTCCTCTTCCAGAATTGTTTCTTCTGCCTCTGCCTCTTTGACCTCTACCTTTGTTGTTTCTTCCTCTTCCATGACCTCTTGCATTGGTCTAAGCTTTGAAGGCTTGCTCTAGGGAAGGAGCATATTTGTTCAACCGTTGCTCATGAGTTTGTAGTGAACCCATCAACTCATCTATGGTCATATGAGACAAATCCTTTGCCTCTTCAATGGCTATGACTACATAGTCAAACTTAGTAGGTAGACTTAGGATTTTTTCAACAATCCTTTGCTCTTCCATTGTTTCTCCATTGACTCTTAGTTGATTTACCAGGGTTGAAACCTTAGTGTGAAAATCAGAAATGGACTCGTTCTCTTTCATTTGTAGAGTCTTAAAATTTCTTCTCAAGAGTTGCAACTTAGCTAACCTCACTTTGTTAGTCCCTTTATAACTATTTTTCAATATATCCCAAGCTTGTTTTGCATAGTTTGATGTTGTAATACGTGGGAAAATAGCCTCAATCAAACTGAGTGGTTTTGCATCTTTCATTCTTATATCTTTCAACTGGTTTTTTTTGCATTTGAAAGGGCTACAAATGCATTTGGGTCTATGATATCATTGAACCCATTTGTGACCAACTCCCATAGGTTATTTGTAACTAAGATGGTTCTCATCTTCTTAGCCCATATGTCATAATTTTGTCCATCAAAATGTGGTGGTTGTTGCCAATCTTTGCTCTCACCTCCTGCCATATTTTGAAACTTAAGAAAGTTTACGAATCCCTAGATAACTTAGGGCTTAACCCACAATAACAAACTACTGATTGAATGTCTACCCAGAAAAATAGGGCTCTGATACCACTTGTTGGGCGGAAAGGGTGTTGATACACAACTTTACTGCTATTACTAGACTGACAGAACAAAAAATACACACATAGAAAATGAACAGTGTATGCACAATGACAACAAGCTAAATAGATAAAATTTTACTTTGCATATATTCCTTGTTTTCTTCAAAATATAAAAGCTCAAAGGACATTCTCTGATTTACATGCACAAAATAAAAACTAAGCTATTTGGACAAATGTCCAATGACTGGGTGCTACGCTCACACCTCAAATACATAAATTGCTACAATCTTTTAGCTACAGCTGACAATGCATTGCGTCTACTAAAACATTCCTTTTGTGATGTTGTTGTCACCTTACTTTCTGCTAAACATTCTCCACTTCATTTGCTACTACAGGGTCTTCACTTACAAACCAAAACTAAACTCCAACGGTTGCAAAAGACATTCCTTTTGTCTTCTATTAGCAAGCTCATGAGAATGAGTGCTTCATTCAAATTTCAAAATCACCTAACACATTAATTGTTGGAGGTGTTCATTGGCTGTTGCAAGTCCAAAAACAAGCACTTAATTTGAATTCAAATTTGTCTACCAAAATAAATATTGCATGTTATGTTAGCTGCAACTTGGGTCCTCATCTGATATGGCATGGGGAAAAGTCTATAGGCTGCAGATTAATTAATATTCCAACAAGCCATTCCCATGCAATCCCAACACCAACATTCTGTATGGGCATAAGATGATAGCCCACGTCCTGTGGGAGACATTATAGTCCAGCCAGCATGATGCATCACTTGGGAGAGGACAAATCCATCACCCAAACCTTAATTAGTGCCAAATCTCCCCATTGTTGCAGTGAGAAATTAAATGTAGAATTATTTTGTTGTTGTTTGCTTTAGGGTCCCCACGTAGTTAGCACAAAAATACACATACAATTCCCATGGTCTGCAACATTAAAGGTGTTCTATGTTTTCCTTTCATATGCCTTACATTGCATTTTTTAAAAGTTTGTCATTGAATATCTCAGGCAGCGGCTTAAGAGCCTTACCTCAATTTCTTTCTTTCATGATCAACTCTTCAACAAACTCATTTGATTTCTGCTTACCATAATTTTTTGGGGTACTGACAATCAATTTCCGATTGCACATTTCATGTTACACAATTATCTTATCCGACAAAAGAGTTATCTTATCCGACAAAAGAGAAAGTTTTTGAAGAGTTGCAGAGGATATAAATGTAAGATAAATATTGTTAATGAGGTTTGAGTTAGAAGTGACAGTGTACAAATAAGATAATCACATAAATTGATTTTGATAGTGAAATATGGAAAGGAGTAGTTGAGGCATGGTATCTCTATAGTAATGTTTCTGGAAAGATAGTGGAGTTAGTTGTGATGAAAAAAGAGATCTATTTGAAGGTATTTTGATGTTGCAGAGATTTGTAGAGTGGTTTTCTAGAAAGATATAATTCAAGGTTTGGAAAAGTCAACAAAAAGTTGAAGCAATTTGTTAACATTTGAATCAGATAAGTATCTTTGTACAGAGGTTGTATCTTCATTTTGTTTTAACTGTTATAGCATTTGACAGAGTTGCAACTTCCTTTGTATTGTAGTCGATAAATGATAATGTAATCTATTTTATTTGTGAGGGTAGATTTGGATAATAGATTGAAAGCTTGCTCATTGTTGTTTTTTTCTTTCTAGGTTTTTCCATGTAAATCTGGTATTATAGTTGTGTGCTTATGTGTTCTTTTGTTTATCATGGCTCAAAGACTTACATTTGATTAATTATATTAATTATTGATTCACCCCTCCTCTCATTACTTATGTGTGTTGAACATTTACTAGGTCTAGGATCTTTTTTTTCACATCACAATATATAAAATCCAAGCATATGCATTTAAGGAAAATAAAAATGTACCAAAAGAACAATCTTAAATGGCATTAATAACATATCTAAATGTAAAAGAACAAATGATAATAGAACTTTAACTTTGATATCAAATATAATACTATTTCTAGGAATAATATAATTAAAATTATATAAGATTGCATAGGTGAAAATAATTATATTAATGCTTCTTAAATTTCAACTACACAAATTTAAAATATATTTTATTCCAACTTCAAAATAATTTATAGAAAAGAGAAGAATACATATTTGTTTCCATTCAAGACAATTTTTTTTTCCTTACTTCAAAAAAGACTCGATGGTTTAGCCCTTTTTGTCCCACAAACACTCTAGGTGTTATGAAACTTTTACTTCAAAGTGAAAATAAAGATATGATAGTATTTAAAGAAGATTAAATGAATCAGATCCAATTAGGATATGGTAATTTCACTCTACAAGTTCATTCACTACAATTTTGATTATGAGTGTAAAAATTTTCTAACATTCCACCTAACATTTCACATCTATAAATTTACATTGATTTTTAAATTTCCTCTTTTTAAAACCACAATTTAATTGACTGATTTTTTTCCGTTCTTTAGCTACTACAAAGTAATATACAAGTTGAAATAATAAAGCATGTACTTGTCAAACTACTACTAAAATCAAATCAAATAGTACAAGTTTTATGATTTTTAATATAATTATTAAATTAGATATGATTTATTTTTTAACTTAGATTTCATAATCTAATTAATTTAGAATTATTTAATTATGAACAAAGCACAATAAACTTATAGACAAACCATAAGACAATTTAAAATACCTATTCTATAATTTGTATTTCTATTAATAAATCAAAATCCTTCATACGAAATAAAAAGATTATTGTCTTTTAACATAGGACAAATAGTCAAAAGTCATGGCCCACAAAAAATACCAGCCTTCGACCTGCTGAAGCAACCGCATGTAGCGGTGTCAGCCCCATGTTGTCGACTATGAAATCCACATCTAATCTGCGGCATCGAAGTAGGAACAAAATGATTTCAAGATTGTCATGTTAACCTAATAGGAAATGGAGCCAATCATGGGTAGAATTTAATTAACTCAGAGGATTTGGAGGGTCTTCCACATTTCCATCTAAAACGAGAAGCGCATGGGTGAAGTAGTTGCACACAGATATGGTATAAAGAGGATTTGGAGGGTCTTCCACATTATGCCCCACAATATGATAGATAAGAATATGTAAAAGCAATGAATATATAAAAGAAATGAATTGAAAAGACCCTGGTCGACTTCGCGTGAATTTTTTGCAGAGCTCAAAACTCCACCAATCTCCTTTCGCAGCACTTGCATAAACTTCCCGTGTCGTGTGAAGGCGGTATTTGTGAAAATAACGACTGCACATTTTTCTGGGTTTTTTCGCGCGTTTTAGGGTTTCGGATTTTATTTTTTAACGATTTTTTTGACATTTAAATCACGATTTAAACACGATTTTCTGATTTTTCGCTCAACGTGTTTAGGTCGTGTAGACAGATTTTGAAAGACTTTAGTGAGTTAGGGAAAATTTGCAAAGATCTTTGCATTTTGGAAGATGAAGAGTGTTTCCTCTCAGAACTATGTATTCCTCTACATGAAGGTAGAAGTGTTAAAAAAAAAACAGACCATTTCGACCAGTCATTCACTCTTTAGTTGCCATTTGTTACTTATCTTTTCACAGTTTAAAGCCCTGTGTGATACAGTGAATTCTAGATTTTAGATTTGGAACGTTAAAAAGCATTAGCTGTTATGCTATACGCTTTGTTTTGCTAATGGGTTACCTCGCCTAATTACAACTTTAGTAACATTACCAACCTCACGTTACCAAACTTTGAAAAAATAGTGCATGGGAATAGACACAAGCTTATAGGTATATGCATAGTCTACATCCATTTGGGATGTCATGCACTGTCCAACATCTCCTGGGTATATACTCAAGGCTTGTGACATACACATCTTCTCGTGCTGGATACACAGGCGTTAGGATACGTATAGGTGATATTTCTAAAAGAAGTTGAATTTCTTTCAAGAGTCTTTAGTGTTGTTGATAAACAGACTGCACATAATTCACTTAATTTTGGGATTGATATTATACACGTTTCAGGAGTGCATGGGAGGCAGGTAGAGGGAAATAGCTGGAAATTTCGTTCTCACAAAAAAATTCATTTCCAGTGTGGGTTTCGTCAATCCACGCTGCCTTAGATCTAAAGTTTGTAGAATCTATGTTAACTTTCTGTAAATCCACTACATTCAGTTTTGTAGAATCCACGTTCAATTTCTGAGAATCTGCGTTTGTAATGTGAACCTGTTATTGCAATCTGTGTTTAGTTTACCCAAACCTGTTATTGCCATGCGCAATTGGTAAATCTATGCTATTTATAGTCTGTAATGGACATTTTGCGAAATTCCATAGAAAACATGGTTTTTGCAATCCACGATCAAGGTTTAAAAATCCACGATAAATGTTTCAAGAATCTGCCGTAAAGTTTCCTACATGCCATAGTAAAACCATTGGCCACTGCTCATACAATGTGTAGTGGAAAATCTGCGGTGAAGATTTGAAAATCTACACATACTTACGTCAACCAAGAATCGAATTCGTGCACTCTTATACCGGCCACACATAGCTAATTAAATGCATGCATAATCTCGTTCATACGCGCATTCTCAACTCTCATTGTCCATTCTCTGGATAAATTAAAATGATCAAACACGTCTTCTGGTTTTGTTCTTGAGTTTAGGAAGTTTGGAATGGGATTCATGATTTTTTCATATATTTCTGGGAGACCCCTTTCTCTTTGCACATGGTTTAATTAGAAGACTAACCCCATCTTTTGACCAAGTATATCGAGATCTCACATGTTTTGAGGGTGGAAATTCTTTTTAGTATATGGAAGGATGGGAATGCTGCTCTTTTTAATCAATATGTTGTTGATAAGAACTCTTATTTGTAAACTAAGATTATCATAAGTTCTAATGTACTTATGTACATCCAAGTGCAAGCTCGTAAAGTTATACTGAAGGTTGCTCATTTTCAACAACTATTATACCACTAGGACAATGCTCCCTAGAAAATGGTTAGGATATCGCTTGACTCCACCTTTCCCAAATGTCATTGATGTGGAAGAATCCATTATACTAGACATGACCATGGTGACTAAGGTTCTTGATTTTGTGCTACTCCCTCTTAAAATTTCAAGGGTTCTATTGCCTATGGAAGATGGTCCTAGCACTCTAGGTAGCCCTCTACCTCTAGTAATTGAAAGGTAGAGGCTAGCTGGCCTAATTCAATCAATTCCCTTGGCTACAACCTACCATCTCTCTAGTTCATATTCAACTTGCCAAGGAGAATGTTGCTCTTTTTTTCAACCTTGATACCCTTGCAAGAGAGACTTGTGGCTTTGGCAATCAACTCATCAGGATCCCTAAACATCACATTACCAATGTTGACAACTCGTCTAGCCTAGGAGTTAGCAAATCTAGAAGTTAAGTTGTCATTGTAGCCCCACATAGTTTTAAAAACAGGATCAAAACCACCTCTTTGGAAGAGATTCGAGAGCTCAATATTCTATTTGAGAGCATTGTAGGAGATAGGTAATGTGCATAGTCTAGAATCACCCATCTTAGCATGCATATACACCCACTAGGGACATGAGGGAATTGAAAAATCTAAAGGAAAGAATTGTGGAAATAACACAACATAACCTTTAACCCCCTTTTTGAAATTTTTAATGTTTTTTCAGTGTTTGGGTGGTAGTGTAAATAGTAAGAAATATTATTTCTTTTATCAAGACCACATACAATAGATTTACAAAGGCTATCATAAGAAATAACCCTTGTCATCTTATGGTGAGAAATAATAATGGAAACATTAATAATAATGAATGGAGATCTGTTTAATAAACAATAAGAGGGATTCACATGAGTGGGATGCATATATGCAAGCTATATGTAGGAGTGAGATACCAAGTGTGAGTAAGATAAGAGTAAAAACCTTGACCATCAAAATCAATGCTTCCCCTACAATCAATAAAATAATTAAAAAAATGTTAGTAAAAATTTGGGTGATATAATCCCTCATGAGATCCTTAGGGATATGATTATTACAATACATATAGATCTCCTTCTTTCAAGTAATGGTGACAACAAGCCACAACAAAGTATTTAGGATAGCTAGATTTTCCAAACTATATGGAAAATCTTCCAATTCAACACAACCAACCTTAGAGTGAGTAGTCATATCAAGCGTACAAGTAACAATCAAATCTATCCCGAGAAATAATGCGTTGAAAAGGTTCTAGAGGTTATTTGAATTCAAATTCCAATAAGTCCACTCAATGTTTAGTAGACCTAGATTGCAAGCCATGTCCACAACACCACTACCTTCTTGAGAGATATGGTAAATTTTAACCTAATAAACTCCCTTAAGTCCCTTCTACAAGTTTCAATTATTTTATGTATCTTTGAAGTACAGGGCTTGTCATTTAGGAGTTCATTCACAACAAGTTGGGAGTCACCTTCAATTTACATTTCAAGTAACCCCAAGCATAGGAGTTTCTTAATCTCACACTAGGCCACCATAGCTTTTGTAACATTGTAAGAGTTAACACTAATGGCCCACCTGAAACCTTCAATAAGGTTCCTTTGATCATCTCTTATAACTCCCCTAGTAGTAGTAGTCCAAAGGTTTTGCTTAGAAGAACCATCAAAATCAAGCTTAACCCACCCTTTGGAAGGAGGTCTCCATTTTGTCATTTGTCTAGAATATATATTAGCTCAATTGAAATTGGTTCGACTTGGGACATTCTCCAATTTTGTTTAACTCTTAAATCCTTATAGTTAGACATTGTCTTAGAGTTCTTGAACACCCAAGAGGAGATGATATCTTGAATACTATTCTTGATGGTTTGGAAGATGGTTTTGTAGTTTCTTGATCGGTCCCTAAAAACCCTATTATTCCTTTATTTTCCTTAATTTCCAAGAGAAAAGACCTATAATTTATTTCAAGATTTCACAAATGAATAGATGTTTGAAAGGAGAGCCTAAACATAAAGAATTAAGAAAATAATTGAGATAGAGGGAGAAATTATCTAGGGAATAGAAAGTTTATAAGTTTTGCATGTATAAAGTTTTTTTTCCCTTTTCCCGTGATATCAAAAGTAGAGAGAGAATTGTGCATTTAAGGGGGAGTGTTTTTTCACATCAATTGGTTTTCTCATCAATGAAAAATGGGATATTGTTGTAACTTTATTAGATTAGTTGTCATTAATGTCAAAGGTATGCTTAAGTTTGTATATGTTCCAGAGATAGTTGGTGTGTAGAGATATTTAATGGTGCAAGTCAACATTGGAGTGTATGGAAGATTAGTGATCAGTTGGTTGTTTATGTATGATGCAAAGGTGGGTACACATGTCCTAATGTGTTTTCATTATTCCTACATTGATATTTTCTAGTTTGGTGTACCACACTCAATGACAAGTTTAAAAATTTATGTCTAAGGAGTTCTCAGTATATACCCTAAGGTAGAGACACAATGCTTTAATCTGCATCTTTTTGTAGAGAAAGATTTTGTCTTTCAGTTTTGAAGTTAAGTTGATGAAGTTGTGAAGGTGTTATATTTAAAGTTTCATATCATTATATCTTTTGTAGTGAAAGTTGCATGTAACAAAGTTCTAGTCTATGCTCTTCTAGTGCAAAGTGGGTATGAAGGCTTATTGGAATGCTCTACATTCTTCTAGATGTAAACTTTTTTCCAAGCATTTTTGAAGATATTCTTAGTGATACATCGAATATAGGTCATATTGAAGTTCCAAGTGTTTTAGAGCTCCACAAGTGTAGATTTCAAGTTATATAATGATACAATTGGTTTTAGATGCCTAATATTCTACATAACTTATGTTTGATTACTTGCACCATCAAAAGAATATAAAGTTCAAGTATATGAGTTTGTGTGGACACTCCATATGTCTCATAGTGTTTAAAATATGAAGCGCATGAAGATATTTCTTATTTCCAATACCACAAAAAGTTTTCTAGTCAGTTATGTTGTTTTTGAGGCCGACTAGGGTATGTTGGTGATGTGTGCCACTAATTAAAGATTGGGTGAGTCTAAGAAGTTTTTTAAAAAAAATTATGAGTCATGCCAACTCATTTGGGAAAAATTAAAGTAATGTCTCATCATTTTTGTTTACCATCAATAGATGTAATGGCTAACATGCTACAAGTTTCATAATTTCTTGTTTATGGTTGATTTAGTTCATATTTTGAAAGTTTACAAATGATATATGTAGAGTATAAAAGATGTGAAGAGTAGGATGGATTTTTGTGAAGATGTATGAGTGCATGAGTAGAGTTTGAATATACATGCTATATACCTAATGTGTAGAATTGATGACTATCCGTGGTTGAAGCCATAAATCAGTCATAATTTTGCTCTTTTTTGAATTAGGGTGTAGTAGTTTCCTTAGGTTTTAGCCCCTATATAAAGTTAGGGATTAGTTGCTTCCTTGGTTTGTAGCCCAAAATTAAAGTTGTAAACTATTGTTTACTTGCAAGGTTGGATCTGGATAGTAGCTCTTAGTAGCATTTCTCACCATGGTTTTCCCTTGTGGGGTTTTCCCTATAAATATGGTGTCCATTGTTTTCTTGTGTGTGTTATTATATTCTTTTATTTTATTATTATGTTGATGAATGCTTAATTGATATAACTTAAATTCAGTATTAGCTAATTGGGATTGAATTTTAAAGCATACTATTTCACTCCCCTCTTAGTATTTCAATGTGTTTTTAACATATCTCCCTGTCACCCTTTTGTCCAACTACAAGGTTATTCTATCTCTAACAACCTTGAAACCCTCCAATATTCCTCCACTATTCCTCATCTATTTTTGATTTTCTTCTTACCGTTCACTATTAAGCCAACCCCCTTTTCATCCTCCTCTTCTTTCTACCAATGGATCTTTCCTTCCATGATCTTTGCTATCCCTAATGTCTTTGTGCTTGTTAGATCTCCAATGTTCTTCCCCATTCTATCTTTTCTAGTATCTGTGGCACAAATCATGGTCTACCCATGTGCAGGTAGGAAGCAGTCATTCTTCATCTGCTTGGTCAGCCCACAAACCTACCTTTTACACCATCTTGATGCCAAAATATCTTAATAGGCCAATTTTCATTTTTTTTTTAAATATTTACATTTTTATAAGTTTTATCCAATATTAGGTAGGGTTTTTTATTTGAAATTTTATACTAAACATAAAATAATTTATTTAATTTAGTGGTCAAATTTTAGTCAAAATTTTCATTAATTTTCTATATAGGCTAAATTTTTTAGAATTTAAAAGAAAATTGTGTTTTTGAAATTATAATAAAAAATGAGGTAGGATTGGTTCTTTGAAATTTAGTTTTAGACATGCAATATATTACTTAATTCAGTGATCTAATTTTGGTCCAATATGAAACATCACATTCTCTCACACCATATACTTTCCTACATTAATAAATCTTAAAATAAAAACATAATTAAACATGACTACTTATAACAATATACACACTATAGGGGTAGGGACATGCTTAAAGCCATGGCATATTCAGGATTAGAGGATCTTTCATCACAAACAAAATCTAAGGACCTATTTTTATTTTCCACCACTTAAAATTGAGGAAATAATTTTGCAAGGACATGAATTTTTTTTTATTTCATTAATGAAATTATTTGACCCATTTGTAAAATCCTTCAATGGTCATTAAAACCCTAATAAAATAAATCAAGGGATAGGATATCCTTTTCAAGGTCAACAATTATACCTACCAATAATAAGCATTCATAAATTTGATATTAGAAATGTAATTGCATGGATACTCCTTGTAGAATACAAATTTGATCTTCATAATATAACAAATAATTCTATGGTTTATATAACTATAATATATTTAGAATTAGGACCTTGTCAATGGTATCAAATTAAGATGAGTGAAAGACAAGGACAAATGTTTAGTTGGGGAGATATTAATAAAGAATTAGCAACCTTCTATGAGCAAACATGTATTGGAGACTAGTTTTCCCTACTAACAAGTTTAAAGAAATTAAGGTTTATATATGAATTTAATGTTGAGAATTTGAGATTAACACTTTGAGATCCCAAGGTGAAAACATACCATAGGCTATAATTGTACATCAATGGAATTAAGGACTAAGATCAACATGATGTTCATTTGTTAAAACCTTGTACAATTAGAAAAGTTATGCAACAAAAGTTGCTTATTAATAAATAAAATATTACCAATGGTAAAACCATGTGAGTAATTGATAAAAATGTGACTAATCCTACTAAGAAAAATGGAAAAATTCTTTATCCTAAGATTAATTATTAGCTCTATCCTCAACAAGAGATAGAGAAAAGAGGAAAAGGTGGATGCTCGAATTGTGATGGAAAATGGTCAAGAATTCATAAGTGTTCTAGTAATGAGAAAATTAATAATGTTGAAGAAGAGGGATAAGTGCTTGCAAAACAATTAAACATAAAACTTAAGAATGATGATTCCAAGGAAAAATAGAAAACTACTATCCCTTTGCATGCATTGAATGGAAAAAAATGCACCATATACACTCATAGTAATTGATAACATAAAAATAAAAATGTGAATGTGTTAGTTGATACTGGTAGTACAAATAAATTTATTGATATAAAATTAGTTAATTATTTGAATTAAACCTTTTTATCCAATTCTTAATGGGAAATTGTCATCTAGATAAAAAATATTTTGTTATCCCTATAAGGGGAGTGGGTTTAGTTTTGAGTGTTTAATGGCTTAAGCAATTAGGAAGAATATCTTTCAATTTTTAGGACTTATCCATGGGTTTTAGGATACATGGAAAAAATTACAAACTTCTAGGATTAAAATCACCCCCAATTTAAATCATCAGCTCCTATAGGATGGAGAAATTAATCATAAAGGTTGTTATAATATAGGGTCACAATTACACTTTATAGAAGAACAAGATATGATAACTCAATATCAAATGAAAATTCAAAGGATTACTCAACACCACCAATAATATTTCAAGAATCCAAGTTTGTACCTCTATGTTGAGACCATAATCATGATGTTAAATTAATACCATGAATCATTGTTCATAATAAAAAAATCATATTTATCACCAATGCCTATTCTTAATAGAAATGATGATACATAGATAATGTGCTCACATTACAAGAAGCTATATAAAATCATTCAACAAGATAGGATTCATATTCCTATTGCTAATGAATTTGTAGAACAAAAAATCTATACTTGAAACAATTCAAATGTGTCTTTGGGATTCAATTCAAGTACAATACACAAGACATTTGGTGTCACTTAAATGTGTCAATATGGACACTAAGAAAAGATTGTTTTTGGGTCTAACAAGTGAAGGTTGAAAATAGTCACTCTATGTTTAAGAGATAAAACAACTAATTTCCTATACATTTAATTCAAGGAAACCTTAGAGATGTCAATTGAAGGATATAAATGAGAGAAAAGGATCTACAATTAGGTGTCCTAAGGTTAATTAAAGGTATAAAGGGGGTTCACCACCAAGCTAGAGCTTGGAAAGACTAGTAAAATGCAAGACCTAATGATAAAACCTAATGATATACTAAACTTAAACAAATGACCTAGAAATAAGCTCAAATCAGAATAGTAAATTAAGAAAGTAAAAATGTGCACTTGGAAATTTGACGAGGCTTGGATGAAGATCTAAAATCCTAAAAAAATGTTGATTTTAAGGCATGCTGGGACTCATATGCTAGGCTAGGTGATTTAGTACTAGATTAGGGTTTTTGGGTAGAAACTAGAATCTGGCAATGACAAGTTTGAATCCTCTAAAAACTAGAAAATATTCTATACTAGGACTCATACACCATAAGTGGTGCATTAGTCTCATTCTAATATTTTAAAAAGTTAGGGCCTGAATCTATTCTTCTATCTCTGTGCTTTCTTCCTAACTTTGTTTCCAAATTTGAACCTCTTAACAAGCCTACAAAATAGAATGATGTATTGATTTTCTTATGGGAGGTTTTCCTTGGTCAAACCCCTATTTTAGTAATTAAATCTTGATAGAAACAATGGATCTTGAAAGTAAATGTGAATACAAACCCTAATCTTAAGTGCCTCTAATATTAGGGAATCTAAAATGCAATGCAACCCCATTATAATGTCCTAGAATGAGATGCATGAGTGAAGAATGAAGATGAATCACTTTGGGAGATATCTAATCAGCCTAATAAGTTATAATGATGTATGTACCTTCCTTTAGGTTGAAAGTAGAGTGATAATGGAGGATAGAATCACTTAGGAAAGAAGTCATTAGGCTTGGCTTGATGGCTAGTTGCATCTCCCCAACCTAGAATCCATCATGATTAGCTATAGGAAACCATCATCAATCCTTGACGATCCTAGATCTTGAATGAAAGTGAGCTTAAAGGCCTATAAAAACACTATAATGTTTCCCAAAGACTTCAACTTTGCTTGCTACTTTCCCTTGAATACTCTTCTGGAAGTATGCTTGAGTGCTTAAGTTGATAATGAATTATTAGACCTTGAATTTATTTCTCTAGATGAAAATAATGATTTGAAACCTTGTTTATATAGGTAGTTCATCTAATTTGCCATTTATTAGATCTCAAATGTTGACATCAACCAAACATTTGAATTGAAAAACCTTAATTTCCCACTCAAACCCTAAAAAGGAGTCACACATGACTCATATGCCACTTGTGGCATATTGGTCCCACCCTAACCTTTTCAAGTTGAGTAAATGTCTAGTTGTTAGAGAATTGAATGCTTTTGATGATTTTTTTGGGATTTTGTTCAAAATATTCCCTGAGATCTAAAATAAAGGGTCATAGGGACTTATTAATGATGATTTAAATGATCATAAATGTAAGGGTGTACTAAAATAGGTCCAAATTAAGTGTGAAATTGTACCATCTCTAAGAGCACACAATTTTCTACACTACAACAAGATACTATAGAATATTTGTTCTATAAAGAAAAAAATTCTTTTGAGAAGGTATTAAACTGAATATCAAGAAAAAATATGGTAGAAAATTTTATATTCCAACAAAAAAAAGGGAAAAAATAAAGATTCTAGGCCTCTTATAAATATTAGGAATTCCAATACAACATTGGGCAAAAATATTAATGGAGTTCATTGTGGGGCTACAAAAAAAATGGTGTAATCTAGCTTGTTGTGGATAAACTACTTAAAAATTTATATTTTGTGGACTCTCTCATCTAATTTCCATTAATAATATTATAAAAATATTATTCATACAAAACATACAAAAAATTCATGGAATTTCTAAAATTAGATT
>VDFB02067946.1:0-37627 GCA_007258455.2 Sequoia sempervirens | reverse complement strand
GAAGAGGTTTGGAGGGTTGCAACCATGATAGTGAAACCTAATTTCTTGGGTAACTTTTATTACGTCTTGTTTGTTATGCACTCAACCATTGGGATTTCCTTTGTTGATGACATCCCTTGATTTCTAGAATGAGGAGAAATAGTTCCTATCTAGCCTTTTCTAACTGACCTCTATACCCTTGACTTTGATGCTCACTGAGACAATGCCTACTTAGGATATTCTACTCTCATGGATGAAGAGCACTAGATTAATTAATTGGCCACCCTATTCTTACAACTCAACTCCTCCTTTTTGATTTTTTTTGTACTTTTACACTGAGAAAATTTTGTATTTCAATGTATAGACAAAATATACGCATATATATGAAAATTGTTTGCTTTTTGTACTTAAGCATGTATTTACTATGCATGATTTTGTTTATTTTCATTTTATAGTGCATTTTTCTAGAATATCTCAATTTACTCTCATGTGTGTGTTAAATTAAGCAAAATTTGTTAACGTGGAGAACGGAATAGAAAACATAACAAAAAAAACAAAACAAACCCTATGAAAGCAAACTAACCCTAACTAACTAAGAAAAATTACCCTAACCAACAATTAACCCTAACTAAGCAATTTAATTTAATCTCTATCACTATTTTCATAGTATTATTCATATGAATTATAGCAGGTTTGTCTTTAAACTCACTTGAATAGGCTTCAAATTTCCTACTGCAATGATGAATTATCTTAAATTTTCTGCATTTAATAAACGTAAATTCAAAGGTGTACTTTCCAATAAATTAGCTTATATGTATGAAAATGACCTCGTTAAAGGTTGATTACACACACCTTTGTAGAGTCCTCCATACTTTACCTTCCTCTAGCCCCAGTTCATGGTTTTCTTTTTCATTTTGTTCAGTTCCATGAACATTTGTGTTTATTTCTTGATTTTCTTCCTCTCTAAGATTCTTTGAATCTTCAGCCCTACCTTCACTTTTAACTTTTTAGATGAAGCAATAGCATAGTTTACACTATCATCAGAGTGAGAGAAAGTAAAAACTTGATATTTTGTGTTTTGCATGAGATCAAGAAAATTTCCCTTTTTAGCTTGTGAATTTTTAATTTGTAGTGAAAAACATGTGTCTCCCGCTCTATTTTCTTGCTTTTCTACTTCATGATCATCTTCCACGTGTGAAAGAAATGATGAATCACCACTTTTTGGTGTGGTATTTCCAAGTCTCAACATTCTTGCCTATTTTCCTACAAAACCTTATGATTTTCTTCATAACAATTGCAGTTAACAAACCGTTTTTATTTAGCGATTAATTTCTTTACATTTTTGATTTCACTAGTGTTATGCACTTTATTAGAATTTAAAATTCTTCTCATTAATGATTCCTTTCTTCTAGCAGTCAAAACCTCTTCTGTTAATGAAATCACTTTATGTGTAGCCAAGCTTACCCTAGTAAAAAAAAAATCACAATTAAGCTCACCATGGTTAGTTGTATCATGAATTCTACACTCATTGACCCTACCAAAGGTGAAAAAACTCAAAGGATGCAATCTTTGGTTGAGGATTCCCTAGAGTTTATCAACTTCCATGTTCTTACTACTCGCTTGCATAGACTATCATCTTACAAGCAACTCTCAAACCTAGAACTAATACTGATTCCAAACAAAATTGGAGGGAAAGATATGAGGCCCTCCTTCTAGCACCAGTTCCTATTGATCATGATGTTAGTTGCACACCAACAGTGTAGATAAATCCTCACAAACAGACTGTGAGAACCTATCTTTACTTGAAAGATTGAACCAGGACAAACTAAATCTTCAGGTTGACTAAGCTTAATCCCAAGGCTCGTTTAAGGCAGGTCTTGACCATACTAGGTTTGCATAAGGGTTCATTATGACAATGTTGTTAATCATAAGGGGTAAATGGTAATTTCCATTTCTAAAAGGAATCATAAGGTTCAGTGAAAGATATTCTCAGGTTGATCATTAGACAATTCCATGAAATCAACAAATATGCAATAATATTTCATGAATTCCAAACAAATTTGCTATCACTTAAGTAGATTTAACTTTAAGCATTCAACAATACAATGGAAACAAAATATTTGCAATAAAATTTCCATTCATTCATCTATTTTTGGTACATTTTATGAAATTTAAACATCTAATCTAAAATAAAGCATTAAAAGTACTTGAAAAGTAAAAGAGCTCCTGGGTATTATCCATGTAGGCCCCAAGAATTAACCAAATAAAAGCAAACCACTCTATAATTCACCAGATTGCTTCATAGCTAGGAATAGAATGGAGCTTGATTTTAAAGAAGGGGGTTTAATTTGGACACCGGGTAGGTTTTTTATGCACCCTTAAATGACACAACATACAGTATTGTCTAGCTGAACAAACAACCAACTACAAAAGATAACATTCGGTAGCATTCAAATTAGCCTTGATGTTGATTGGTTCTATGTGCATACAAGTTTTTATCCAGAATGATTAAGAAAATAGGAAAAAAAAACAAAACTTAAAGAATTTTTGGCTCTTCCAACACCACAAATTCTGAACTTAACTTAAAATGAAACATCTTTCAGTCTTTTATAGGCACAAGACACAGGGAAGATAAGACAAATAAATGAGAGGAAATCCAAGGGATGAATCATGACAAGGCATGTGGAATATGACAATTGGCAAGAGAATTGCCAATGAAGTCAACAGATGTTAACCTTCCTTAGCACATTAATATCCTTTGGGTCTCTTATCTTCTTATTATTAGGGTTCCATCTTGGAACCAAACAAACCCGCCAAACAAAATGTAGGAACTTCCCATATATTCAAAATGATTAAGTGGACATTTTGTTCCTACATCCAGGTTTAAACTCAGATTGAACATTCCCAGGAATGAATCACCCTCGGAATGAGTACACCACTTCAAGGGGGTTAACTCCAATAAAAGTAAGTATGATATGGATTGAATAATTGATGATATGATGATATGGGAGGAAGATATCCCCTTTATTTATAGGCTAAACTATGTAGGGCTAACAAAGAGTAACTAAAGTATTAACTAATAATAATATTAAGGTTAAGCATGCCACAAGTGCTTAACTTATTATACTTAGGAATATATTATATTAGGGTCATAATATTAGATATATTATTAGAGACCTGACATTACTTCATCATTGATATATGGTTCATTTCATTATTGATATATATCTTTTGTTGCTCTAGATACACACTTCATCTTTTAGATACTCTTCTTAGTTTGATTTTATTTGGCCTTTGGCCTTTGTCCATCATATGATTTATCACCTTTGACACCAATGACAATATTATTTTTATAAAGAATATAATATTATATTTTTCATTTGAGATTTTAGAAGGAAAAGGAAGAATTATTAAAGTGATACAATTTTAATTTTGTTTTGGGGGATTATTATTATCATCATTGTTGTATTGTAAAGAAAAAATAAAAGAGTTTATTGAATCTTTATAGATTTGGAAGGGTTTTTCATAAAAATGTGAAGGATTGTTGTTGTTAGTGGAATAATTTTTTATCTTGATTGATTACTATATTTGCTACAAGGATTGAGGTAGGATTCATATATAGAAGAGTTTAATAAATATTTTCTTTGGTTAATTAATGAATCTAGGATTTTTGATGAAAATATATCTTTTTTATCATATTATATTTTTAAAACAATAAAAAAAAGAACAATTAGGTTTTATATTGTTCAATTTAGAGAGAAGCTATTTGTTGTAGGTTGATAACTAGGATTGGTAATTTTGTGATTGAAACTTTGTTTGAAAATGGGGTTTTAGAGAAAATTATAAACTAGTAAAATTGTCATGAGAAAAACTAGTTTGTTGTCTTTAATAAATAATTTCTAGGAATAAGATTTTTCTAAAAACTTTATAGTAGGTGGAAGCTATGTTTTTTAAATTCTCACAATAAATAACTATACCTAATTTTTATATTATTGTTGATTTTCACACCTCTAGGCTCAATCGGGAAGAGCCATCTATGTTTCAAAATGAATGGTACATTTTATTAAACCTTCTATGTTACATTTAGTTATACAAATGAAACAACTTTACAAGATTACAAGAACGCAAAATTATTACATTCATACAAGTGAATGAAACATAAAATATTTTACAATCTTTTTGAAAATGTAATCTTTATTGAATGTAATTAGATACATGTGTCTCACATAGCAAGCTGTGAGACTAACTTACTCATTTGATACAAATAGGAACTAAAATATACATGAATGAGTAAATGCTGAAAAGAAAATGAACATGTAAAGAAGGTAACCAGTCATTGCCTTTATGACTGGTACTACAAATAAATCTGCTCCTGATTGCCTTGCCTTGATCCCTATAGCTCCTTGGTCCCTAGGTTCCTAGTGTCTGGTTGCCTGCATTGGGTAAAGAAATGGGTTAAAACACTAGGTTCTAAGCAATGAAACGTTGCATTCTGAACATGCACATCTACCCATACATACATATGTTAATTCCTATGTGCATCAAATGTAATGCCTATCTTAAGTGTCCATAAAAGCCAAAATAGAAGAACATTATACACACTTAAGGTAGGAATTTTATCTCTAACTTGTTTGTTTCATGTGCAGCTATAGGTACAATCATCTATTAGATTAAATATGAGTGGGGATAAATGTGGCTCCCACAAAGGTTGAGCTCAACTCATAATAAGGTGTGCATACAAAAATATCATGAGTAAAAGTGGATGTGATATATCATTTCCCATTAACATTCACAACAAATACAAGAGTTTCTTCTACACCATATTCACTGGAAAAATATGAAAGATAGTTATGCAATACAAGCTACAAGAGAAATCCAGTGTGGCAATCATGTACATAGAGAACACTGTCAAGAGTGAGTGAATATGTATATGCCTGAGAAGCCATTCATAATCCTCAAGAACTTTATTAGGTCGTCTGACTTGAATGAAAAGAGCAGGGTGTAATTCTCCTCAAGAATCACAGTGGGGTGTTTTGAAATGAAATGAAAGCTTCTATTCTTTTATCATTCAATAGCAGCATAAACAAGACATGTGTATTGTCAGAAGAATGCCAAAAGAATCCCTTTATTAAAGAATTGGAAATGCTAGTTCATAGTCACAATTAATGATAGAATGATATCTTAAAGATCACAATCATTTTAAGAAAACACCTCTATCACAATCACAGTGCACATAATAAGCAAGCAACTACAGTATATCAAAAATAATAAGCTATAGAAAAAGAATAAAGAATATGAAATCATGCTGGAAAGTAGATGCTACAGGAATAGCCTTAAGATCAATTATAAGCTTATGAAACTTGAGAGACAAAGAGTAAAGCCCTAACATAAAAGTACATGAGCAACAAAATATAGTCATTATCATTACCTGCATTGATGCTCTCAACAAAGAAATAAAAGGGATAAGTTCAAGATGCCAATGGAGATCTTCATAAGGAGACAAAAAAAAATGCCACAAAAATCAGCGGTGTTCAAAGGCTAAACAATGCAAAATTCAAAGGTTATCCCTAACCTCAAAAAAAATATAGAGATCCTCATGGCACAAGGTAAGGATTGTGGAATATGTTCAAAAGTTAAATCCTAAAGCATAGAGGAAGGATCGAGTCTATGACTTAACCACGAGTGCAAATAATACCTAAAGAGAGGAGGAAATTTTCAAGATTATATCTAGTTCGGGTTTTGAACTTTACATAAATATAGAGAGTGATGTCATGAAACAAGATTCTCAACAGGAATTAAAGATTCACTTAGCTATTGAAAGCACAATGGAGTATCGAGGTAAAATATATCTGAAGAAGTATGTGAATATCATAATGGTTTAATGAAATCCTGGAGAACAAAAAACATCTTTTTCTCAGCTCCTCAGGTTTTCTTAAAGATTTAAAGCGACCATGAGCTGTAAAGACCCATCTTTGTGTTTTGAAGTGATGACCTTTTTAGATTTTTTAAAATGAAATCTTTTAGAAATTGCCATATAGTGAAGGGTTTACGTGTCTTTGTCGAGTTATGAATGGAGGGAAAAGATGGAATCCGCGACTATAAAAAGGGGAGTTTTCTAAAGACACATATCAAAATGGAAAGTATATGTAAAATGTATGGAGATGACATAGAAATGAAATAAAGGTGCTTAAATTGTAGAATTTGCACATGAAACCACAATATTTTCTTTATTTTTTGCCTACAGAGACCAAACATAGAGGTTAAGCTTGACAATACACAGGAAAAATGAGCATTCTCATCATTTTCAGCATGAAAGAAGCCTTAAACGACATTGTTTTAAAAAAAAATTGATGGGAGACGTAAATTTTGCTTACCCGAGGAATACGCCACAAGCGCATTTTTCAAAATCTACATAGATGAAACTCCATGGGAAACCCATAAATGCTTACGGTAAGATCAAAGAGAAAAACAAAATCATCAAAATAAATTGAAGAAATCTGTAAAGGCCCCGCTGACCAAAGAGACCACATGAGCAAAGATGATATTTCCTTATATTTTTGCTAAAAACATACCTTCCAGGTGCAGCCAATGGATAAAAGTCAATGAAATCTCTAGGAGGAAATGCCTTTTCTGTAAAAATTTGCTATTAAGTCTTTCGAGAAAAGAATGCAGAATGGTATAGTTTCTCACAGGAAACCCCTCATAGTGTGAGAAAACTTAGCTTCATCTAGAAGCTTTAGAAAGTGAAAATAGGAAAATAAACAATCATTAGCACTAGGTTAGGAGTTGAAACCCTATTTTTCCCATCGATATGTGGACAACTAATTCCACACACATTTTTCATGCCTTTCTTAATTCTTTTGACTTAAAGAAAAAAGTCTTTTTGTTTGATACATGAAAGGTTTGGGTGTGTATTTTTGTAATTTTATATTGTAAAATGCTAAGTCTTAAAGATACGTTATAAATATTTTTGACTTAGTATTCCTTTAATGCAAGAAATATAGTGGTGTTCAACGCATAACAGTATTGGAGTTAAAGACTTTCTCTTTTCCCTTATTTTTTGCATTCACTTTATGTTGTAAAATGTTTGAGTTTAAATGATGAATTATAAATCATTTAATTCAAAACATTTACCTTTAAATGCAAAGGAATAGGAACATTCTGCTTTGTTATGATGGGATCATGAGGGGAATGGAAGATGTACTTCTATTTATGATTGAGAGAGTATATTGGGAGGTTGTTTGTTGTTTGCAAACATTAGGAAGGTATCTAGGGGTAGTTGTGAAAAGTTGAGAGACATATGGAGCAATTTTAGGCTTTTGGCTTAGTTTGGAACATTTTTAGAGATGTTTTATGTTTTGATTAAGTCTTGCATGACTTTTTCAAACATTATGAGCTCTTTTGGAGATAGATTTTTTTGCTAAATCTTAGGATTTTGATGGCATACGAGTTCATGAAGGTTCTAGAACCTATTTTGGTGGAGCTCATGTACTTAGTCTTTGGACTACTCATTTTGTAACTCAGTTTTGATTATGCAAATTTTCTAGAGATTGTGACTGATATAGTCCTTTGTAACAGTTTTGGAGCATTTTTTGTAACTCAGTCTTTTGGAGTATGAAATAATTTTTTTTTACCTTGGAGATCATTGAAGAGTTCTTTTACCTTCCAGTTTCTTGCAAGTATTGTGCATTTCAGATGATTGATCAAGTTCTTTGTGAGATTTTCTTTCTCCTTTAGCTTTGTCTCATTTTATGCCTTTTTTGCAAAAGTAGGAATATGCCGGTTATGAATTGTGTCACAAAATTGCATAGAAGCCTCTAGTTTGTGAAACTTTGTCTTTCCTTCTTGAGAATATATGCAAAATAGACCTGTTCATGAAATATTTATGCATAAACTTACACTAACAGCCTGTATATTTTCAGATTTCATCAAAAGTGAACAAGTGTATGACAGTCCTAGTATTTCATAGCTCTTAACAGTTTGGTGTATCACCCAGTTTTACCATTGTTTTCACCTTTTCAGTTTTATGCAAGCATTTTCTTACCCTTTTCCTTATCAAATTAATAGTTTAGGTGATATCCATAGGAAGCCGACCTTTCTCCGGAGGTTTGGTCTTATCTAAGTATTTATACTTTTGAGATCATTCCCATGTTACACTGGATTGTTGAATTCCACATTCAACAGGGTGCAAAATCCAAGTGATAACAATTATGATATATTAATTTATTATGTATGATCATTTGTGATGCTAATCTTATAATTATAACTATACCTAATTTTTATATTATGATATATTAATTTATTATTTATAATTTATTTGTGATGCTAATTTTATAATTATATTTTACTCATGATTATTTTTCCAATAAAAAATATGTTAAAGATAGTCATTACATAAATACTTTTTGGGTTTTGTATATATCTATGTTATATTTAAAAAATATTTTAAAATTTTGGTGAATGTTATGTTTTGAGAATATTATGACCATTTTAGTGAAAATTATTTTTGTATGATTTAATAGAAATTACTAGCATGAAAGTCATGTTTGGTCTATGTGAGCTTGTACCTGGTTTGATGAGTGTATACTTCTTCTAGTATGCATATTAAATTACTTTTGGGTAATATTTATATGCGTGTGAGAATGATTTACACCTTGTATATGTTGAATGAATCAAGACAACTGAGAGGTGGGGGTGAATTAGTTGTAGTAAATTAAACCTTCAAAACCCTCAATAGTAATCAGATCCACATGAATTCATTAATCCCTTATTATGTTAATGTGATTAATCATGAAATGCAAATAACAAAAACTGAAATAACAACACCATACACAAAATAACACTAGATTTATGTGGAAAACCCAATGAGGGAAAAACCATAGTGAGGATTAGCTCACAATATAAGTAATTGCAAAACTAGTACAAGGGCTCACTGCCAGAATATGACACATTGTCTAGAAAGGCTCACTGCTGCAGAAGAAAATACAAGAAGATAGAAGATAAATGTTACATAGAGAAAACTTTCTCAATACAACAAGGAATCCACCACAATTGCTCCAACACTTTTGTAGTCTTTCTTGAATGATTTCAGACACCTACAACTCACTGCTTTTAGGAATCGAAACACTTGAAATTCACACTTCTCTGCTAAAATTCTCATCACTTGCATTAATCTCACATCTATCTTGCTTCTCTCTTACATCTCAAAACATCACCACTCTTATTTATATCAACCTTAGCCTTGAAAACCTTCTCCAATGTCGACAACAATCTGCTACACTTATAAATTCAAAATAGGTCAACACCTAAACATTCCCGTGGTGGATAGGAATGAAGGTGACCTACATAAATCCTTAATTAGGACCCAAATAGATCCCAAAACACCTCAAAATGCTTCCATAAACTTCACATATAGTGCTGACACAAGTTCAACCAATACCTATGTTAAACACCATAAACATTAAGTACACACTTCCTTAAATCAATCCAAAACTTATAGACAACAAAATTCACATGAACATGATATAGAATAATCCACAAAATACTTAAGACTCATCAACCACTTCATATAGACTTGCATCATACAAATACTTCAATTCAAAATGATTGATAAACCTTATTCACATACTGACAAATGAAACTCACTCTGTACTACACCAAATCAATTAAAACCTTGAATATAGGAAACAAACATTATAAGAAACTTCAAAAATCCACATAACACGAATAAAAACAACAGAGAAACACAGAGAAAATGCATTTCTCCTAGGCCACAAAAAACATCACTGAAAAACTAGTTCACACACTAGTGAAAATTTCTTGCACTATACAACTAACTAGAAAACCAAAATTTGAATATAGCAACCTCTGAAAACCATGAATAACATGTCAAATTCACATAGGCATAGCCTCAACATAGAAGAAACATGAAGCACAATACTAGAGCACATTATAAACACTTGCACAACACAATTTTCTCTATTTATCAAATTTCCTCAAAAGCACTTGGAAACCAAGTACCAGAGACATCATAGAAACTCATTACTTTATTCCAACTCATCTCCAAAAACTATAATAAAAATATAGCTCCATGTAATCACAACACTTCCTCAATATCTCAACTACACATGCACAACATACAACAACCTCTTTTCCTCTTTTTCACAATTTTCTCAATATCCTCAACATGCAAAAATCTTCCTTAACACATAGTTGACATCAATGACAACACAAGCCAGTAGACATTCCATTGAAATCAATGACAACACCTTCATACTTGAAAAAATATCCCCCTTTGTCATTGATGGAAACACATGATGTGAAAAACCATCAAAGACATCACAACATCTCTGAATACACTTTCTCATGATTTCCTTTTCCCTCCCCTAAGTAGTTAAATTTTTTCACATGATACTTTCTCTCCCTTTGACATCAATGGAAAAGGACAATTTTTTTGCATTGTTCTCCCCCGTTTGACATAGAACCAAAATACTTGCTTTGAATACTCCCCCTTAGGAGTACACCCAAATAAATCAACAACTCAATGACAACATGATACTACCTACTCCCCTTGAGAGGTAGCCACCAAAATTCATCCAAAAAAGAGGTAGATCCATAGATCCACTAGACTAATGCACCTCCATATGCATCTAGTTCAATGAAGGAGGGGCAATAACCCCCAAATTTTCTCAAGGATACTCAAAATTATCCTTAGGAAAAGCCTTAGTAAATATGTCAACAATCTGATCCTTTGTAGGTACATACTCAAATTTTACCACATTCTCCATAACCTTCTCTCTTAGAAAGTGATACCCAATTGATATATGATTTTTCCTTGAATGCATAACATGATTCTTTGAAATCTTAATTCCACTTGTATTAGATACAAAAGATAGAAATAGGCTCATCATACACTACTTTGATATCCTTCAATGTCTGTCTCATCTAAAAAACATGTGTACAATAGAATGCTACTGCAATATACTCAGCCTCTATAGTGGATAAGGAAACTGAATCTTGCTTCTTACTCAACCATGACACCAATCTACACCCAAGAAAGAATGCACCACCACTTGTACTTTTTTTGTCATCAACACAACCATCCCAATCTGCATATGTATAAGCACTTAATGTGAAATCAGTATCCTTAGTATACTGCAAGCCATAATCTAGACTTCCTCTTAAATATCTGAATATCCTCTTCATTTTTGCAACATGTTTTTCTTTAGGATCTTGAAATTTAGCCACAAGACAAATTGCATGAATGATATTCGATCTAGTAGCAATTCAATATATCAGTCCACCAATCATAGATCTATATTTGCTTTGATTAGCCTTAGGTGAATCATCATCTTTGTTCAATTTACAACCAGTTACCATAGGAGTGCATACTAGTTTTTAGTCATCCATTCCAAACTTCTTCAACATCTCTTTGACATACTTAGATTGTGAAATGAAAATCTCTTTATATTTGTTCGATTAATTTGTATCCCAAGGAAGAAATTCATCTCCCCAAACATTGACATTTCAAACTCTTTTTGCATCTCTTTAGAAAATTTCTTACACATAGTTTCATTTCCACCAAAGATAATTTCATCCACATATACAACCATTATCAAGATTTTCTCTTCCTCAATTTTGAAATAAAGATTACTATCTACGATGCCTTTACTAAATCCTTGTTGTATCACATATTTTTCCAACTTTGCATACCAACCTCTAGGAGCTTGCTGCAATCCATATAATTCCTTCTTAAATCTACACACCATATCTAGTTGCTCTGACAACTAGAATCATTTTGATTGTTCCATGTAAACCTCTTCTTCCAATTCTCCATTTAGAAAAGCATACTTCACATCCATATGATAAAATTTAAAGTATTTATGTGTGTGCATGTGTCGAATGTGGAGGTGGATTCTAATGTCAACACAAACCTTAATGAGATGGTTTACATTCAAAGTTTGAAGCAAGTAAAACTAATCTATTTGTAATACAATCAAACCTTTCAAATATGTATCATTGTTCTCTATTTCTAGGGATTTATTAAACTGTTTGGCCCTCAGAATTTCTATGGGCACAAAGGTTGTTAAAATGACTACCTAGAAAATGAGATTTGATGCTTAATATGCAAGCTAAGATGATTTCTATGTGCAAATGTGTGGTGGAAGGATTAGTGGTATGCAAATGTGTGCTGGAATGATTAGTGGTATGCTCCTAAATGAAACAAAACGATGGAAAGGATAATGGATGCAACGATAAACGAAGGATGATGTTGATGATAGATGAACAAGTGGAGATGAGTGAGATGATATGCAACTATAGTGAGCTATCCATGATTATGCATATGCTCAAATGCAACAAAAAAGAAAACTAACCTAAAATGTAACTATGATGCAATGGAGATGATAAAATGTAACTATGAAGCAATTAATTAATCTAAGATGAGAATGCAAAGTAACACATGATATGAAAGCTAAGTATAAGACTCCATGAAAGCTCCAAGCTCCTATGAAAAACCTGCATGGTAACAATACTCAAAGTGTGGATGAAAAATGGCATTATAACACTATTCCAATTTGTATTTCAAAATAGCATTATAACATTACTCAAAAGGTGGATGATAATGCAAAGGATAAGGGGTGTATTTATAGAGTTTCTCAAGCATTTTGTGAGGTGGCACCTATCAATGGTTCAGATTCAAAGGAGACAAGATAGACGGTGGAGATGAAAGGAATCAGGATGTTGTCCCCTTGACCAAGGACAACATGCCATGTGTGTGAAGAGAATCCCTTGACCAATTGGAAGCATGCCAAATGTATGGGATTCCAAGTGTGTGAAACAAAGACCCATGTGCTCCAAATTTGTTGGAAGTGTGGGGGAATAAAGCCATGTGCTTTTTCCTATTGGTGGAAGTGTGTGAGGATAATTATAATTAATAATTAGCTTATTTATTTTCATGTGACCTTATGAGGTGGCACACAAAAGTTGTAGAAATGTGCCTCTAATTTTATTCAGATTAGGAAGATTAATTAAATAAACACGCTTTTTAGGGTTTTTGTTTATTTAATTTTAGAAGAATGTGAATTAGAGAATTAAAGGAAAGTGAACAATATAAATAAAGTAGGACCTTATTTATATGTAGTTGAAGTATTAATCAAGTAGGTTGTATTTAATTAATTGAATGCAATGACCATTTTCAGGTGTATACATGTTGCAAATGCCAAAGACATTTTGATAGCTTCCATCCTAGCCACAGGAGCAAATGTCTCATCATAGTCTATTCCTTCCACTTGTGAGTAACCCTTACACACAAGTCTTGCCTTTATTCCTTACCACTTCCATTCTCATTCAACTTGTTTCTGAATACCCACTTAGTTCCAATGATATTCTTGTTTGTTGGTCTAGGAACCAATTCCCAAGTCTAATTTTTCTTGATCTGCATAAGTTCTTCCATTTCTTGACATCCAATGTTCATCTTTACATGCTTCACTCACTATTTTAGGTTCAACTTTAGAAAGTAAACATAGATTTACCTTAACTTCAACAACTTTGCTTGTTGTCAATACACCTTTCCTTTTGTCTCCAATGATTTATTCTTCAGAATGATTCTTTTGCATATACTTAGGGGTTTTAGGGGTCTTCTTTGGAGCTTAACCCTCTTCATTCTTCACTTCTTTTTCATCAAATTTTTCTTCTTCTACTTTGCAATCATGTTCATTTAACACATATCCATCTATTGCAATTGAATTCTGCATTTCACATTTGCACTTTCAAGAATCTTTCTCATCCTTTTGTTGTAACATCTTTAATATTTGGTTTTAGTAGAATATCCAAGGAAAATACCTTCATCAAACCTTGCATCAAACTTTCCTAAGTTTTCTTCATCTCTTTTAATAGAACATTTTCTTTCAAATAATCTAAAGTACTTCACAGTAGGAATCCTTCCATACCATAGCTCATAGGGAGTCTTTGTGCTGTTAGCTTTAGCTTGAACTCTATTAAGTATGTAAACAAAAGTATGAATAGATTTTCTCTAGTAGACTTTTGGTAGATTTTCCTCTTTCATCATAGTCCTAACAAATTCTTGAATAGTTTGGTTTTTCCTTTCAACAACTCCATTTTTCTAAGGAGTTCTAGGGGAAGACAAGTGCCTCTTTATGCCATGAACTTCACAAAACATGTTAAAATCATTAGAGGTGAATTCACCACCTTTGTTAGATCTCAAGCACTTGATTTTCAGATCCATTTCATTCTTAACCATAGCTTTAAATGCCTTGAATTTATATAGTGCATCAAATTTATCTCTAAGAAAAGTAACCCATGTCATTCTAGAATAATCATCAATTAAAAGCATGAAATAACTGTCACCTTGAAGAATTATCACCCTTATAGGACCAAAAAGATCCATGTGTACTAATTCCAGTAGTCTGTTAGTAGATTGTTCCTTTCTTGTGAAACTACTCCTTGTTTGTTTTTCGAATCAACAACTTTCACAAAAAACATTAATAGGCTTTGTGATTTTTGGTAGATCTCTCATTGCATGAACTAAACTGATTCTTTCCAAATTATCAAAAGTAATGTGACACATCCTCCGGTTCCATAACCAAATTTCACTAATCTGAGAGACATAAAGTGATGTCCATCAAGACCCTTAAGCTAATAAATGTTTTCATCTGTTCTCTTACCAACAACACTCACAGTTCCAGACCCTTTTTTGATCTCACATACTTCATCCTTAAACACAAGATTATATCCTTTACTACACATTTTTCCAGCACTCAAAATAGTATGCCTTAATCCCTTATGATAGTAAATGTTTTCAGTATTATGCTTGCCATAAAAAATGATTGAACCTATTCCACAAATCTTAGCTCTCGAATCATCTCCAAATTTAACTAATCCTCCATCATATTTTTCAAGTTTAACAACTTTTTTCTCTGGTCACATGATTAGAGTAGCCACTATCAACAACCCAATAATTCTTATCTTCTTTTAACATGAAAAGAAAATACCAAATACCTTCAACCTTATCCTTCTTCTTTGGATCACTTTCCTTCACACAAATTTCAGAGTTAGCAAAACTAGATTCTTCTTATATAGCCAAGAACAAGCATTCATTATCATCAAAATCTTTATAATTAGATTCATCGTCAGAAATTCCAACATCTTATCTAAAATAGTAAGCTCTTTTAATCATCATTCCTTTGTTCTCCTTATTCTTATTGTTTGCAGCTCTTTTTGGACATCTAGAAGCATAATGAATTATATCACCATGTAGCTAAAACATTTGAAAGGTAGTTTACCTTTGTACTTACCAGTGCCATTTTTCATATTTCTCACAAAGTTAGCTTCCATATCATCAAGATCATCTTTATCTGAATCTTCAATCTTTTATGATTTTCCAACCTTAAAAGCAGTCTCCACTTTTGTACCATTTTTCAAACCAAGCTTTATCATCTCAAAGCAAGTCAATGTACCAATCAATTGATCTCTAGAATAAGTATTAAAATTTGCAACTTCCTCAATAGCAGATACCTTTTCACTATAAGCATCAAGAAGAGTTCTAAAAACTTTCTTTACTACACTAGGCTCTTTAGCTTGTAGACCAAGACCTCTCATAGCACTTATCGGTTCATCAACCCTTTGCACGTAGGTTGTAATTGTTTCATCTTTAGACATTCAAATAGTCTCAAATTGCACCTTTAGATTATGAAACTTTGCTTATTTAACCTTTTCATATCCTTCATAAATACTTTCAAGCTTATCCCAAACTTCTTTAGCATACTTAAGATTCATAACTTTAACGAATTCAGAATTTGAAAGACTATTTGTAATAATAAAATTTTCCTTAGCATTTACCTCAAGTGCCTTGATCTCATCACTTGTGCTCAAACCATTTGTAGGTGGAGTGTTTGTAGTCTTATAAGCCCTTTCAATCTCATATCACTGATATGCCAAATATCCTTCAATCTTTGTCTTCCAGAATGCATAATATGTTCCATCAAATCTAGGGTAATCAATTTGCTTCGCCATCCCAAATTTGCCTTAAGTAGTTAAGCTCTTCTCTAGGGAACCTTGCTCTGATACCAATTGCTCTGATACCAATTGTTGAATGAATCAAGACAACTGGGGGGTGAATCCGTTGTAGCAAATTAAACCTTCAAAACCCTCAACACTAATAAGATCCACATGCATTCATTAAACCCTTATTCTGTTAATGTGATTAATCATGAAATACATATAACATAAAATGAAATAACAACACCATACACAAGAGAACACTAGATTTATGTGGAAATCCCAATGAAGGAAAAACCACGATGAGGATTAGCTCACAATGTAAATAATTGCAAAACTGGTATAAGGGATCACTTCCAAAATATGACACATTGTCCAGAAAGGATCACAGCTAGGGCTCACTACCATAGATAGAAATACAATAAGATATAAGAGAAATGTTACACAAAGAACACTTTCTCAATGCAACAAGGAATCCACCACAGTTTCTCCAATACTTTTGAAGTCTTGCTTGAATGATTTTAGAAACCTTTAACTCACTACTTTCAAGAATCTAAACACTTGAAATTTGCACTACTCTGCTCAAATTTGCATCACATACATCACTCGCATCGATCTCACATTTATCTTTCTTCTCTCTTACATCTCACAATAGCACCACTCCTATTTATATCAAACCTCAACCTTGAAAACCTTTTCCAATGTTGAAAACTATCCGTTACAGATAAATTCAAAATAGGTCGACACCTAAACATTCCCATGGTGGATAGGAATGAAGGCGACCTAAATAAATCCTTAATTAGGACCCAAATAGATCCCAACACACCTCAAAATTCTTCCATAAACTTCACATATAGTGCTAACACAAGGTCAGCTAATACCCGTGTTAAACACCATAAACATTAAGTACATGCTTCCTTAAATCAATCTGAAACTTTCAGACAACAAAATTAACTTGAACACAATCTAGAATAATTCATGAACTACTTAATATTCATCAACCACTTCATACAAACTTGCATCATACAAATACTTTAACTTAGAACAACTGATAAACCTTATTCACATATTGACAAATGAAACTCACTTTGTACTACACCAAATCAAGTAAAACCTTGAATACAAGAAGATACACACATTATAAAAAACTTCTCAATTAATCCACACAACCTGAAGCCAAGTAGCAGAGAAATTTGGAACAAATACATTTCTCCTAGGCCACAAAAAAATCACTAAAAAACTAGTTCACACAATAGTGAAAATATCTCGCATTGTACAACTAACCAGAAACCCAAATTCTGAATATAGAAACCTATGACAACCATGAACAACTTGTCAAATCCGTATAGGAATAGCCTCAACATAGAAGAAATGCGGAGCACAATACTAGAGCACATTTTGAACACTTGCACAACAAAGTTTTCTCTGCTTATCAATTTTTCTTAAAAGCACTTGAAAACCAAGTACCTAAGACATCATCTCAGCTCATTACTTTGTTCGAACTCATCTCCAAACATTGCAACAAAAATATAGCTCCATGTACTCACAACACTTCCTAAATATCTCAACTACACATGTACAACTTGCAACAACCTCTTTTTCACAATTTTCTCAATATCCTCGACATGCAACAAACTTCCTTAACACATAGTTGACATCAATGACAACACCAGCTAGTAGACATCCCGTTGAGATCAATGAAAAAACCTTCATCCTTGTAACAGTATCTTATGCTACTTGTATCTCTAAGTATATTGGTCTTGTATTTGAGAGTTCCTCAGTGGATTTGGTCATGATAGTTTTTGTTCTATGGTTGATTTTTTTCTATTTGTTATTTTACTTTAATCCCAACTTAGTTTTTGTAGAGATAATCTCTTTAATGAGGTTATGTTATTATATTGTATAATGCTCCCTTTAACTATTTACATGGAACATGTTATCCTGATTATGATTGTGCAAATCTAGCTTGGCTTGGTGTTATATATTGTTTCCCTAGTGAGTTGATTCTATGCGATATATATAGTGTTATGGTTAATTATATTTATATTTGACATTGATTATCTCATGAATACTTATATTTATTTATGACATCCTTTGTGTCATGATTGTATTCATGTGAGTAGGGTTCTATTTGAAAGGATAAGGTTAATCAAAGACCTATCTCATAGGGTTCATTTGAAAGTATGGAATGTGATTTATCTTATGGCTTAATATTTTTGAAATCTTGTCTTCTCTACTTTAGTCCCAATACCTTGAGATTGTTAGAGTAGCCAAGGTTAACTTGTAAGATTAAATTTTTTTACAAAAGAATCTACAAGATAAAAATCCTTATCATACAAAAGTGTGTTAAAACATACATAGAAGCCTTTACGTATAAAGGAAAGATGAAGAGGTGATACGCTAAGACTAAAAGTCTAACTACCCATCCAAAGGTGTGACACATGTGATCACACGAGAAAATATTTAGGACACATCTAGTATCCACATGAGGTGAGGAAAAAGGTAAGAGTCTATAAGGTAGCTTAATATGTAGTGTAAATAGGACCAACTAGGTAGGTTAATAGTTAGTTAAGTAATAACACTTTACACACTAACACCCCTTAAGTAATAAAGAAATCTAAATATTATAAATGTAAAAATGAAAGGATGAGTATCAAAAAGAAGGCTCAATGAGATACTCATGTGCAATACATATGTCTCATAAATAGAGAAAAGAAGAAAATCCAATGGGAAAAAATACTCTCCAAAAGAGAGAATGAGAAGGATAAATAAAATTTCACAAAAGTTGTCCTTGAAATATAGGAATATGAAGAACTCTTGAAGAATATAGAAATTTCTGACTCTACCAAAGAAGAAATTATTTTTTGTTGGAGTCAAATAACTCTCTAATTAATGTATACCATGATAAGGGAAGGCACAAAAAACTATAGGGGTACCCTCAATTATACTACTCAATCATATATGTAAATTCCAATAAGGAAAACAACTCTATGAAGTTGAAAATATAGATGATACTATGATCATAAAAAAAGAAGAAGCTACACTGATGACCCCTTTCACACTACTATATGTGCATATTGTACTATACATAAACACCAAAGTCTCATGAATAATAATAAATTGAGTTAAGATAAAGGTTTCCTCCATAAACATGAATTCAAGAGTCTCTATATAGTATTGGTTCCATCTCACATAAATGCATGGGTAACCAACCATTGTATTTTCCTAATATATAGGAATATAAACTAATTGCATAGCTCACTCCAATTAAAAACTAAAGAAGAATTAACATAACCATATGATGATAAAACCAATAATGTTGACAAGGGAGAGGTATTTTATCCCATTTTAAATTTAGCTAAGGTTCAATATTTCTCATCATAGTATATGAACCACATCACCATATGCTCTTGTTCTCTCATTTGTAAAGAAGTTCCATAGGGATTTTATTTTATGATGAATTTGTACTACTAGAGCTAGGAGATCTCCAAGTTAAGTATATTGGCTTCTTGCATTGGCATAAGTGTTTCTTCTACCTTGTGGTAGGGGGTGCTTTATGGTTGGTATCTATAGTTAACCTTCTTTTCTTATGTGAAATAGTGATACTTGGGTTTATGGTATGATTAGGATATACATTTGGATGGGTTTTGGGAATTAGGGGTGTGTGTCATGTTTGTGTAATCCTTGTATATTTTTATTTATTTGAGTCATTATTGTTGTGAACTTGTAATGTATAATGCACTTTTAGTGCACGAGGTTGTTGTGTGTACTTTCTTTGTATGTTTTATTTATGTGCATGGCCTATGTATTTGAGTTGTGAATATTTGGATTATGCATTGCTTGTGTGCAATTGATTTTATGTGTTTAATTTTTTTAATTATTATTATTGGTATGTTTAGATACTTGTGTTGTGCAAAGGTTAGGATGCATGTAGTCCTACCTTGGGCATGTGTTCTAGTAAGACATATAAAATCACATGAGATATTTTATAGTAATGGATGTAAATAGAGATTCATGTGGATGTTGTATGCGGTCTTGGATGTGTTGTTATACTCAAAACCTTATAAGGTTGAAAGGACTTGTGGTTTTAATTGATGGTCATATTTAATTTTTTCATGTTATTGCATTCATATTTGTGTGAGATGATAGAAAGGATACGTTGTGAAATGTTGGTTTTCTTGGAATAAATTTTTGGAATGTGAATATTATAGATAACGCACTTTGTGAAAATTTTCCATGTATTTGAGATGTTTTAGATATATGGTTTCTCATGCATGATTATGTGTTAATAATAAAGGAATAAAGTAAGAAAGATAATCACTAGTAATGTATTGTATTGTACCACACCTTTGGATTGTGGATAGTAGATTTCTTTGTCTTAATTGACAGATGATGAGGAAAGAGAAATCATCATGGTGGGTTTAAACCCTTCCTCAATCAATAGTAGGATCATGGGATCTTAGATGAGGGTTTTATTTTTGACCCATTATATTTCTTGGGTATGTAATATTATCTTCATTATTGAATACTAGATATGCACTTTTGCTAATTTCATATTATTATAATGTACTTTATATGCACTTCCTTATTGTACTACTTGAGTGGGAGTCATCTTATTGGATATCATTTGCATACTTTGTATATTATTATAATAATATATAATGAAAGCTATTAAATTTTTTCTTATACCCTTTTTGAGTATTGAGATATTTCGTAAGAAAATATGAGGTTGTTATAGTGTGCAAAGATTGTCTATGTTTTTAGGGAGTGGGCCTAGCTCAATTGGCTAACTCATCATGTTGCAAGAAAGAGGTCACGAGGTCTAGTCTCCCCAATGACCCTTTGGTACCGAAGGGCATGTCATGCTAGCATCACCGGTCACGTGAAAAAGTTTACCAGGCACACTGTAGTTTATAGGGGAATGGCTACCCAATTCCAATTCCTGCAGTCTAAAAAAAAAGATTGTCTACATTTTTAGTATAGTTTTTCTTTTTAAATATACACCATTTATTCAATTTTTCTTTCCATATACTCTTAAATAACCTTCATGAGACATTGGTAATAATAAAGTGAGTAAAATATATTATATAGTATTTTCTATTTTTTTTTTTAATTAAAAATTAAATTTAAGAAAAAAATAGCTTGTTCGGATCATGGTATTACATTTCTATTCATATTTAAGTGTAGATCTTATTTTAATTCTTATGGTTATTTTATATCTGATAGTATTTAGATATAATTTAAATTTTTGGGAAATAATAATTGTATTAGAGATTTTATTTTTTCTAGCCTACATGGTAAACCAAGTTGTTGATATCTTCTAGTGAAAGAGATATTTGGTATCATGAAGGGAACTCTGAGAGAAAAATATATATCCTCTTCAAGAGAAACTAATGAAATTGTATAAGGATGATAGAGAGTACAACATTATTTTAAAACAATGGAAGAATAAACTTAATATTGCCAAACTCTTTGAGGTGTACCAAAGTAAATCTAAAAATTTCAAAGCCACATTAGCTTTCAAAAAGTACTTGGATATACTTGGAAAAAGGTTTCCAAATAAAATATTCATTTATGAATTAGATAATTGAAACAAAAAAGGAAAAATAAGAACCAAATATCACTAGTAAAATTTGGCAAATAAATGACTACGTGACTAAAACTTTTAGTAACAACTAAAAATAACTAAATTCTACTATTTTTTTGCAACTCAGCTATAAATGAGTAAATAAATGACTAATTTGGTTGTTGATTGAAAAATTATTTAGTCACACAAATAAAAATGACAAAATAGTTAGTCATTTATTTAGTCACTATCCATTTGAATAAATAATTTAAGGAATCAAGAATCAATAGCCCACAAAAATAATCTAAAAAATTAATTTAAACACACTGTAAAAATTTTGTCGAAATCTTATTTTCAGGCGTAGCTCGCCAAAATGGAGTTTTCATTTTAATAAACATACTCTAAAACCTTTGTCGAAACCTTATTTTCAGGTAGAGCCCGCCAAAATGGAGAAGCATTTCAATAAAGAATGATAGAGAATGGTAAGGAGATGTACATGAAAGGAGGAATAGGATTCATTACTGCTTATCTCATTCTTGCTTTGCTCAACAAGGGTTACATTTTTCACACTATTATTTGTAATCCAAGTATTTAGTTGACATATATTTACATAATTTCAAATTCCTTCAGATGCTTTTGAAGTATCAATGTATCACATATAGGGTTTAGAATGATGTATCTTCCTATGATTAGATAATGTGGAGATCTCCTAAATCTACCCCAGCTCACTGTCCTATTTGGCACTGTATTCATTACTCCAGCTGCTAGCGTTTTGCATGTGACATATTTAATATCTTCATGACAGTGGCTTTTAAATAGATCTTAGTTTTTTCTTTAATCTTTATCATGGTAACCCTTGAGTTCCATAATCCACCTTCAATCTCTTCTAAGAACGTTGTCTTAAGCTAGACTGCATAGTATGCATATAAAGCAAGTCCTTCATACCTGCCATTGTTCCAAACCACCACTCACTGCCTTGCTTAAAATGTTGCCTCCATAAGCACAATAGCATGTTTTAAAATCATGGTTGCTAGTGATTGACCATTAAGGTCACCACTTTCATCAAGATACAATGAGATTTTTGTCTTCAAACTCAAGGCATTATGCAAGATAAGATTGTGAATTGTTTGCTATGTAGGGTTTTATTTTCTTGCACATTTATTGCTTTGCTAATTGCCTTTAAGACTGGATATTGCACCCTTAGTTGCAATCTCAAACAACTCACTCATTGTCACTTGAAGATTCCTTTCATGAGCATCCTTTTATAAAATCAAACTATAAGCCCTATGGTACAGCACTTGCCTTTCTGGGGGGACTCATTGTTTCATAGTGGTAATGGAGTCTTAAGATGTACCAATCTTATTGTCACTACTTCACAGTCCACAAGGTACTATTCACTATTCTCCCATCTTTGATGAGTCTCAAAACACTACTCAAACATGCAATCCACTACCTCCATTATACAATGGCTAAGAAGAAACATTGAACCTCTAATTACCACTGTTACTTCATTTGAATAGTCATTCTGTTGTGTGCAGTTTTTGCACACACGCCCCACTTGGAGTAGGGACCCTCTTTTCGGATGTCTTTTGACCTTTGGTTTTATTAGATTTATCATTTTGGGGTCTTGACATGTTGGTCTTGCTAGCTTTGACCTTGCCTTGAGGTTGGAATTGATTGAAATTAAGTTTTAAACCAAACCCGGGTTTTTACCTATATCCAGGATTTTCCGGCTCTGGCAAATTTTCCCAGGCCCTGGTTCTCTGTCTGTTCTTGGCTGGATTCTCCGATTCCGGGTTTCTGCCTCGATCCGGGATTTTTTCAGTCCTGGCGGATTTTCCTGGACTTTTCCAAAATCCTGATCTTTGCCATTTCCCTAGTTTCTGCATTTTCGCAAAATTTCTATCCATTCAGATTTCTGTGTATTCTGAGATTTTCCAAAATTCCGTTTTGGGCTCGGGTTTCTGGATTTGTCAGAAGTGTCTTGTCGCTCATTAATGTCGAGGTACCTTTGCTCAGATGAGTATATGGGTGGATTTAGGGCATTTTTAACATCATTGTGACTTCACTGCTCACTTGCTTTTGCTCGGGCGATTAGAAATTCTCATTTGTGCTTTGAAGATTGATTTGGATTGTTTGCGTGCGAATTGATTGGAGCCCTACTGGTTAAAGTTTTCATTGCTAAGGATGCGCTTGTTTCATGGTTTCTTCCTCGAGCTCGGATTTCATCCGCTTTGGTCCATGGTAGGTTGTCGTTGGCCCCTTTCATTTATTTGCTTGATGATTGAGTGTTTCTGCGCTGATTGATGAGAATTTCAGGTCGGCCCTTGCTTGATTTTGATCCCGTATTTATAGAATTTGAGTTTGATCCATTTTCTTTGTGAAACCACATTACCCATGCCCTGTGAGCTTGTATTTGCCTATTAAAATAATGGGTGCATCCGTTTGAGGGGTTCTAGGTTAGATTATTTACCCTCTTAGTGCGAAATCCGCCATATTGTGCGAAGTTAGGGTTTTCTTCGGTGTTTTTCCTAGAGCGAAAAATTCATTATAGTTGAGCGATCTTGTCCTTGTATCACGCTGACCCCCGTCCTATGAGAATTTAGAGTGCTTTAGGTTAATCGTTGATTGATATTTTAAACCTTGGAGTTCCCCTGGTTTTAATGGCGGAAGTCTGGTTATTTAAGTTAGGGCATCGTTGTTTTGGCATAGGGATTCATCTTTTGAGAACCTTCAAGAATTTGAAATCCTTTGCATTCTGAGTTTTGTTGATTACCATTAGTTTTGAGACCATTGGAACTCAGGTAGAGGAGATCTCGTGATCATTTGGCTTTTGGTTCGCGTTTTGTCGTTTATCGGGTTTCCGAGGTCCTCGCGGAATTCTGCCACTTTTGGATTTTCCCGATTTAGGCTTATTCTGCAGGCTGGGGTAATTCCCGAAACATTTTGAACTGTCCGCAAAAATCTGCCCCATCCGGATTTTTTTGATTTTCCTGTCTGGCTTTGTCCTGTTTGATTTTTCAGAGATAGGATTGATGGAGTGAACACTAAATGCTTATTTCTTGTTACCAATGCATGAATTTCATGATAATCTAATGATTCTTGGCTGTATTAATGATTTGTTTGACTAATCATGTCTTGGCAACAAGAATCTGTCTGGGTCGGATTTCTCTGAAATTTTGCCCTAACGGGATTTTTTCGGATTGTGATATTTTCCTGGACTTCATTGTTTTTCTGGATCTTCAAAGGATTAGCAGTTGTGATGGATTTTAATTGATTTATATGATTTGTGCTAACCTTTTGGATAGGAATATGCCTAATAATTGAATACTAATGGTGTCTTTTGTGAATGCAGGCTGAACCAAGCAAGGCTGCTACCGGAAAATCTAAGGGTGGCTCGGAGGGGTCATTTATTTCTGAGGCAGAATGATTGAGACTAGATATGAAGAGCCAGCTTCCTAAGAGCAGGATATCCTCCGTATGGTCTGAAGCATCTGATACCAATGTGGGAGCTGTGAGGTATGAAGAGTTTAAATAGAGGACAGCGGAGAAGGATCTGTCAGCCCTGAGGCAAGGAATGATGAAATCCAGACTGGTGCATGTGGCAGGCTTCCCTCCGGCAATTCAATGTTATGAGTTGATTCTTGAGTGCACCAGGCAGTATGACTTTGATACACAAAGGGTGGTTAGTACCGATGGAAGAGTTCTAGCAAACTTCAGTCCTGTTTCTATTGCACAAGCTTTCGACATGCCGGATCTACCTTCTGTATGTGCTCTAAACATAGACACAGCCAAAACATACTATGAGAATGAGCCAGCCAAGGCTCAACAGATGATTAACTCTTGGTTGGAGAAGCCAAAGTCGCACCACTCCAAACTGCCCAAACAATTGCATAGGATTAAATTCAAATCACATATCTATGATGCAATAACATTTCTGAGCAGGGTGGCAGGGTTGAAGATTGCTGGAGTATTGGAAAACTGGATGGTGCACGTGATTAGCAAGATTGAACAGGGCACCAATTATCATTGGGCCGGGCTTATTAGCTACGAAATTAACAGGCAACTCAGGAATGTCCTGTACACTAAAAGATTTACTATGTCCTCATATGTGGTGTATGTACTAGCCCGATTCTACCCATACAGGGGTTTGAATCCACAGGGGACGTTGGGTCAGGACATAATCTATGAAGTTTATCCAGAGTTGCATCTTGGACATAAGGACTACCGAAGGGCTAACGATGCATTCACAATGCATATCACCCGAATGCTTCAGAATGCTGAGCACATGAGATTGTCCGATGGAGCCAAAGGGCTAATAAAGAATTATGGAGCCTGGTTCATCCAATTTCCCACGTTCACCTACATTCGGATTGATGGATGTCCAGTTGCTCCATATAGGTTACCTCGGTATCCTATGGATCATATTGTTTTGTTGGAGGTTGTGAGGCAGATTTGTGAGTTTGATGCCGTTGTGAAGAAGGAAAAGCATAAGGCGGGCTTTGGTGGAGACTTCCCTCTCGGGATTGGTGTGGCAGAAATGTGCCCTTCCATCCAATCAGCTCACACTGCAGGAGAAGAGTTGGCAGCCTATGGTCTCTCCTTCCATTCCAAAAGGATGAATTTCGACATCACAGGAGAGGCGCAGAGGAAAGCCACCAGGGAGTACCGGCACAAGGATGACCTGGAGGACTATTGGGCCAACGTCAAAGATGACCTTGAAGCTAGAAAGAGGAGGTATTCTAGGCTCCCTGTGGAGGCAATCAGACAATATAATGTCAAGTTGATCCCGGATCAACTAGAGGATGATGGGAACCTGGTACAGGACCACGCCTATGAAGCTGTGAAGGACAGGTCCATCAGAGAAATCAATTGGGATGAAGGAGAGGTCACGGAGTTGGAAGACCTAATGGCCCCGGTCATGAAATTTACCTCCTCTTGGCTGAAACATAAAATTTGGGAGTTGGAAAGTGAGAAGGTAACTTGTACCTTCGATTTAATGGGGAATCTCAATCCTATGTCCACTTCTGAGGAATCCGGGGAAGATGACCCCAAAGGGAAAGCTGCAAAGACCTCACCGTTCAAGATAAAAATCAGAGGACCCAAGGAAAGTGGGCTTGGAGCAAAAAGGAAGCCAAAAGGGAAAAGGAGGTGGCAGACTTTGAAGCTTAGTAAGTCCTCTGATGAGGAAGGATTGGAAAAAGCAGAAGAGGAGGATGTTCCTCCACCACCGAAGAAGGCAAGAACAACAAGGGTCTCCAAGAAGAAGGTCCAAGATGCACCTAAAGATGAGCCTCCGATTGTAGATGTGGAGAGTTCAGGGGGAGAAAAGACAAGAGTTTACACGAGAAGATCTAGAACTCCCTCTCCGAGGGACACTGTGCAAAGGGCGGATCCTTCACTAAAATCACCAACCGCAGAATCATCCAAGGCTGTTTCTCCTCCACCAAGCGCACCTGAGCCAGAAATTCCGGAGGAACATGAAACCAGCGGAGAGGCAGAACCCTTCAAGGAAGGGACACTCTTTGGTGAGGCAGTGGAGCTGGGAGTTGAAGAGGAGGAAAGGCATACTTCCCCTTTGGTGATGTATGAGGATTCTCCGGAAAATAGCGGAGGCAACGGATCTCCTGAGCAGAAAGAGGACGCCCCTGTTAGGACCCCATCACCAGTGCAGCCAGAGATGGAGCTTGAAGAAGAAATTGATCAAAGTGAACAGCTTCCTGGGAAGGAGGATGATAAAGTAGCTGTAGAGGAAGAAGAGAAAGTGACGGAACAATCAAAAGAAATCAGAACAGAAGAAATCCGGGTGGAGCCTGCAGCCCCGGACTGGCTAGAAAAGGAGCTTGCAAGAAAGAAGCAAGTGGTTGTTGAAGATACTCCCTTGGATTGGGATGAGATGCTATCAAAAATCATAAAGGGAAAGAAAAGAAAGATAGCAAAGGTGGTTTCAAGGGTGGAAAGAGATGAAACAAATAACAGGGTAATCCACATTGCCACTCCTGCCACGGACAAGACAAGAGAGGGTATCGCAGGTCAAAGATTACGGTGCAAGCGATCAACCTTAAGGCGGCGTCATCGTTTATGATATAGAAGAGTTTGAAGGGTCCAGTGCAATAATTGTTAGTAGATTGAGGAAGGAGACCCAAACCAAGTAGGAGTTGAAGAAAGAAAATGAAAGATTAAGGAAATGCTTGGAGGAGGTGATGAAACCCCTACGGTCCCTCCATCCTTCTTCATCTGCCACTCCTGGTTTTCTGCCCAAGGAAACCATCTCCAGAATTGAGAAATTGAAAACCTCAGCTCAAACTGTGGTAGAATGGCTGAATGGTGTGCAAACAAAAGGAGATGATACCATCAGGGACATTCTGTCGGTTGGAAAAGTTGCGGTCAGGGCCAGAGAATTATTAGAGCATGTACTGTCTCAGGATAAGGAGGACATGGATCTCTTGCTGCAGAAATCAAGAGTCATCATAGGACATGGAAAAGATCAATTACTTGCGGATGGAATCCTTCCTTCTTCCAGATTGGATGAACCTGGGAATGGTTTGAGGCTCTGCAGATTAGGCAGAGGCCATAAAGAAGATTCAGAAAATGAAGAAATCAGATTGATGGAGATCTTACTGCAGTATATGATGAATGCATTGCCTTCTTTGAGGTGATGACTGGAAGGAGGAAGATAGCTCCAAAATATTTGAGTCTGGAACAGCTTGAAATGAGTGGCATGAAGTTTATGCCCCAGATTCTGAAAGTGTAATAACAGGCCATCAGCTTGATGATGTAGCCACCTACTTGGCAGTAATGGATAGATATCTGTCCGGCAAGGAAAATTGGGATAAGATTGTTGAACGGTCCAAGGAGGAGATTGATGCTATTAAATGTCGGCTTAGGGTATTACCTATGCCACTTGTCGCCGAGTTAGATGGAACATTCTTGAGGGTCCAAGGGTCATCGGTCCAGAGAAAGGATAAGGGAAGTGGCAGTTAATGCCTATTTTGAGATTTGTGCTTCCCTATTATCATAGGGCATGCATTGGACGGGGCTGCATTGAAGATTGTGTCAAGGCCGACCCGGATGGTGGAATTTAATGTGTGCCTTAGTCTGATTCTTCCTGAGCCGACCTGTTTTGGCAGTTTTTTTTATTTTTGTAAATGTTTGGCTGGGCCGACATGTTTTGAGATTTGTTATAAAGGGCATTCTTGCCTCATTGTGAGGGAGAGCTAGAAGAGACAGTAGAAATAAAAGAGCAAAAGCTAGAGTATTTTTGTAATAGGAATAGTATTCAATTTCTTGAAGCAAATACTGTATCAGAATAGTGGAATTGTTGCGGCATTTTGGTGATTAATACAATTGAAGACATTGTGGTTTTCTTGGTGCAATCTTTTGTGTTATTCCATCTTGCATGGTTCCTATTGTTTTATCTTTTAAATTGCTTGAAGATTTAGGGTTAATGTCCAGAATTAAATTAGTTTTAATTTGGTGAATGATGTTTGTGATTTCATATTTGGAATTTTTGTAGCAATCTCTGGTCTATACTCCCAGTAACTATCTGATTGTAGTAGGCTGGTGAAGTCAACCTGGACCGAATATTTATTTGTGCTTAAGTTCAATTGTAGATGCATGTCTATGATTTGAAAATCTATATACCTTAGAAGATTGCACCGTTCTTGTAAGATTGCCTTGTGGGTTGATAAGGAACTGGTTATTTGAGATTGGTCCATTCCAGATATCAGTCATTTGCATTGTTCATTCTAGGAATAGTTTAGATCTTATTCAATCCTTGCACCCTTGTCTTTTGCTATTTCTTTATTATCCGGTTAGATTTAGGATTTAAGATCATCAAATTGCAAGATCTGATAAGTGGAAAGATACAGTTTGCTTGTAGTAAGGTCCGATTGTGATTACCAGCATTTCACATATTATCTGAGTTGGTTATGCATTGTTATGACCTAACACCCGAGAGACCTTGGGGTGATTTTTAGCGATTTATAGTTGAAAATAACCTTTCAAGAGAGATAGAATATTACGTCTGTCCCGGGGATTATTTAATAACAAAACGCACCGTAAACAATTCCCTGAAATTACATTTTCATATCTAACACTATCAATAACATTTGAAAAACCCTTAAGGTTAGCAAGGGGGTAAGGAAACTCACTGTTAAAATCTCCACTTTACTATGCAAGGTTTGAGCTTTATTATCTTGTCACTGCTCAACCTCTTTTTGAATGTCACACCTCAAGTGACTGCCATTCTTCTTACCATAGATTGCATTTACAAATGTCACCAAGGTACATATTGTGTTCTTGCCATGAAGGACTGTCACTCCAATTTATTTATAACATCTTATGTTTTTAGGGATTCTCTTTGTGATCTTCACTTATTAGTGGCCATGGAAATTTTGGATTAGTTGATGTAGATCCTCCTGCTGCCATGCAATCTATACAGAAGCGAGATTAAAAGTAGGTATTTATTTTTGTTTCTTGTGCTAGGTTGGCATTTTCATTAGCTTACTTATGCATTTTCAATGTTTGTTTCCACAAGATACAACAATGAATGAATTTATAGCTAAAGATTAAATCCTCCATGATTTTTTTTGTCTAGTAGCAAGAAACAACCTTATTAACCTTGTTGAATTTAATTCTTAAAAGATGTTTTTGATTAATTATGATGTACTGTTAAAAGATTTTAGCTATAGATTTTATCGTTCTCCTTTGTAACCTAAAATGTTAAGATAATTAATTCTATGAGGCAATGGAGGAGTATATAGATTTCTAGATATACAACTATGGAAAATAAGATTTTGAAAGTTTACAAATTTATACAGCCTTTTGTTTTTCCCTCTTGAATTTATTGCAATTGAAGATTGTTGTTATCATCCTTTGTAGAATGTTGTATTTTAGATGGTACTCCCTTTTGAGGAAGTAACATTGTTCAAAGCAATTATAAAAGTTGTAGCAATTAAGTATATAGTCAGCAAAGTATGTGTTCATTCAATGATTAGTTTGAGGAGGGGAATATGCCCCCATTACATGCATAATTAGTGGAATTATCTTCTTCATTTTGTTTTAGAATTACAGGAAGTTTTTGGTGTTTCAAGTTTATTTTTGCATGGTATCTATGAAAATGCAGCATGTTACTTGTAATTCACAAATCGACATTTTGGGCTGTATAAGCCTTGTGATTTATAGTGCTAAAGTTTAAAGATAGGAAAAATGAAATTAGTTATTTAAGGGTAATGTTCTACAATTTTGTAAATATTGATAGTTAGTCACTCTAGGATAGAGCATAGCAGCAAAAATCTTTTGGGGAAAAAATTGACAAACTAAAAGTATAATTTTTTTTGAAAATATCGTGAAAAAATCGGATTTTAAAAAATGTAAAAAATTGTAGAACAAGAGATAAAACCAATTTTATTTTAATTGAAAGGAATTTCCATAGCATAGAGATATAGAGAGAAAATAAAATAAAGAGTTTAACTAATGAATTATAAAAAATAGATTTTTGTAGTTTATATTCATGTCGCTGATTACATTGCGTTACACATCTTTCAAACTCAAAGCATTACTTCACATTGCATAGCTAATAACTAGATGCTGATAAATGACAAAATTTCAATTACAATATAGTTTTTACAAAGTCAACCTAAGCAGTTATGCAATTACTTCACATTGCATAACTAATAACTAGGAGTAGCTACCAATTGAATTTGCTCGTCATAACATTCCATGAGACCAAATTTCTTTGAGGGCATTTTTTCAAATAGTTCACTACCTTATCTATGCTACCACATTTTTATACATATCTACCAAAGAATTTTATCAAAAAGTTCACTACCTTGTTGCTATGGCTAAAAACCTAAAACAAGTGCTTTCAAACAAGCTATGGATGCTTGGAAAAAATCTATCAAAGCATAATAGTTACCAATAACATAGACAAGACAATGAACTGTTTGAAAAAAATTCCTCAAAGAAATGTGGTCTCATGGTAATGGAATGCCGTGACAAGCAAATTGCTATGGATTGTGATGGCATTCCATCACCATGAGACCATGTTTCTTTGAGGCATTATCAATAGTTCCTTTGCCCTTGTCTATGCTATCACCTTTATTTTTCATACATGTCTACCAAAGCATTTTGATTAAGATTGTTCATTGCCTTGTTACTATGGCTAAAGAGAAGCCTAAAATAGGTGATGATTTAAGACAAGCTATAGGTGCTTAAGGAAAAAGTATCAAGAAAGCATAATAATAAACAATAAATATAGAACAAAACAATGAACTATTCAAAAAATTCCTCAAATAAATGTGGTCTCAATGTGCTTGTCATAACATTCCATCACCATGGATGCATTTCTTTGAGGCATTTTCAAATAGTTCACTACATCTATGATCCTACCATGTTGTCATTGGAATATGCATGCTCCTACCATTATTATTTATTCTTGACATGTGAGATAATCCCTTTTACCTGGAAGTACTATCATTCTACAAGGGTTTTGTGACAATAGACAGCCACATTGCATCACTCGCACTATCTTCTTTGGGATAAAAATTCACTCTCAATAAAATAGTAAGAGCTATATGTTTTTGAAGAAAATTTTCACCTTCTAATTATTGCCTTTATTATTGTAGACACTAAAAATGTCCTAAGCGATATCATACACTTGAATCAAGTATGCTAACATCATTTCCTCAAAACCCATCCTCTTTAGAAAGCAAGTTAATTAAGATGGCCCACAACTGGCATTAATTAATTACATCATTTTCATCTATTAACCTAGCACATATTAGGGTTAAAGAATTCCCTTTCTTAAGCAAGCTAAACTTGTGACTTCTTAAGCAAGTCACCTTGTGACCTATGTGTGTAGGTCAAAAGTGTGTTTGTTTGGAACAAATGGGAACCCTTGATTAAATCTCATCTTTCATTCTCACCTATTGATGAGAATCCATGATCCATGCCTTCAATTTAATCCATCCTTGACTGTTGATTAACTTCTTTGATCTCAACCCTTCATTTCTCATTTGATTTCCTATAAATAGGTCACTATTTGGAGACAAATGGATCCATCTTTCAAGTGTAAACTTATGCTGCTGAATTCATTCACACTCACACTCATAATTTACTCACATTTAGCATATTTTAGTTCATTTTTAGTTGCATATTAGCTTTAAGCTTCCATTAATGGCTTCCATGCATCCATCTTAGCTTGTTTATAAATTAGGGTTTAAATATTTTAGCTTAGAATTAGCTTAAAAATTGCATACTTAGATCATTTTTAGCATAAAATCATGTTAATTTAGCTTGCATCATGTTCAATTTAGCATAAATCATGTTTTCATCCATTTATCACAATAGTTTCATTGATTCTCTTCAATAGAATCAATTGGAATAGGCTCATTGATCACGGGATTGGGAAAGGGTCATTGTTCCACATCAACACGACACTAATTCCAAAATAGGATAAGTTTCAAATGGGGTAGAATAAACATTTCAATGTTTTTATATTTAGAATGCTTCATTTCAATAAATGTTTAGTTTATCTTTAATTTGAATGATCTTGTTTGACGATTGAGTATTAGTGGCTTCATTATGCTTCGATTCATCATGGATCAAGCGTGATCGACCCATACTAGTATCCTCAATCAACATTCTGGCGCTAGGAGGACAAACCGATAATTTAACCAATTTCTATCTCGAATTCTGTTCATTTTTCTTTTTGCAGGAAACGACACCCAAATCAATTACAACGATGCACTTTGCAGAGTGTCTCCATATAGTGACACTATCCCAATATGAAACAACGATGCATATTAAATGCATTGACATTGATTTAAAAAATGGTAATGCTAATTTAATATCAAGGTATCAAAGATTTCAAATGACGACACCCCAAATTCAACAAAGCGACACCCAATCAAATTACGACACTATTGTGCTCTCTATTTTTGCTGTAGAGTGACACCCAAATTCACCAAAGCGATGCCTAGATGACAAATCACAATGCTATCATGTGCAGCGATGCCCAATTTGGGTAAGAAGTTTTAGGATCATTTTTTCAATATGTACTTTAATTTTCTTGATTCATCAAATTACTAACACACTTCTAACATTGTTCTGGTTGTTAGACTAACAGGGTTTTGTAGGTTGGACGGCATGGAGCTAAAGTGAAGAAAGCATTCTCATCTTAAAATTTCATGATTGTAACAAGCGTTTGATGCTTTGGGGCAATTATAACCCAATTTTTTATGCTTTTTACTTTCTACTCTAGGACCTCACTAAATTTCATTTGGGTTTAAAACGAATGCTCAAATGGGACTAAAATTGAACCCTCATCTCATCAGAAATTGTATTTTGGGTTTAAATTGAACAAGACAACTTGATTTTGTTTGGTGCATAAAAGGCCAGAATCATCTTAAGCTTAGAGTTAAAATTTACAAATATTTTTCTATGTTTTTTAGGATTTTCTCTTGGTACTTGGTTTGGTGACCTTGAGAAACAAAACATTCCTTAACACTTTATATAATCCACCTACAACTTTTCAATTTGGATTAAAATTGAACCCCTTGTGAGTGTAGGGAAAGTGGCGTGTGTTCTCTCTTTGTTCATACCGTGGGATGATCAGAGCTATTATTGATTTCCTTTGTTGTTTTGTCCTTATGGGGGCTTGACTCCACCTTGAAGGAATAGCGATAACAAGCTAAAACCAAACTCTTAGAACGCTATATAAATGTGTAGTTTAGAAATGAAAATTGTGATCAGCAGTAGTACATGATATCATCTCCTAGCATATTTATGATGTAGAAAATACTTTATTCCTAAAGAGGTTGGGATACCTCTTGATGGAGTTTATCATAGTATTCCTTGAACCAAAGCCCTTACTATGAACCATTGTTTAGAATCAAAATCCTTAATGCTTGTTGATGCAGAATGGTCATTAGAGTTGCGCGTCCTCAAATTTTTACTATTCATTGTTGAAACAAAAAAATCCTTAGGATCTTAGGATCTTTAGGATTTTGAGATTTGGTGGTCCCGAGAAGTGTGTGATGTGGAGGGGAGCCAGTGTCGCCAAATCTCCAATTGTTCACAATGTCTTAGTGTTTGGAGAAATCTGAGTGGGGACTCAAAAAGTATAGCCATTTCAAACCTAGGGTTGTAAATGATTGTGAGTCAATTTAATACATTGCTTGGTTCCAAAATGTTATAAACAAACATTCACTATCTTCCTCAAAATTTCAAACACTTTGACTTAAATATGGATATCTTTTGAAAAAGCCTTGATATTACTGCTTGTCCTGAGGATTCTATCCTTAGAGATTTCTAAATATCTTGACTTATATCTCAAATCCATATTTTCCAAAGACAACATAGGCAATTATGGCTTCAACCTCATGATTCTCACAAAATGGTCATTGTGAAAGTTATGATGTTTTGGACATAAACATTTAGTTTGAAAACTTAATCAAGACAAGTGATTGTGGTAAAATAAATCCACTTAAGCAAGATAAATTGACAAATGAACCCCACATGACTATTTAGAGACCGATTTCTCCCATTAAACAACCTAATCTTGTAGGTGCTACCATTCAGCCAAACTTTAAACTCATTAACGGAGAACAAATCGATCTCATTAGTAGTTTGAGAAGCTTCATTTTTGAAACAAAAGAAATACCTACCCAATGGAGAAATGCAACAACCATTTTAGATGAAGAAGAGGAACAAGATGATATTAAAGCTGGAAGGCCCACATTACCACCACTCGCATGGAAATAAATATCTTCTTTTCTTCCATAAAGTTGAACTATTTCTAAATGATCTCACGCAAAGTCAGGATCCCTAAAATAAGGTCTACAGGTCGTCATTTTAGACTTAGGCATCTTAGTCCGAAATATCTCAAGAAACACCTTTGGGAAATTCATGAAACTAAGACTAGGTTGGTATACAACTTTTACAAACATGATTCAAGACACAATATAAACTTGTATTCCTTCTATTACTGTAAGAATCCTGGTCTTTTCCAACGTTTCCAATTTCTCACATAATCATGATCTTGAACTCCCCTAAATGATATATCACACAATCAAAATACATAGGGGAGGATCTACATGTTACCATTATAGATGTAGGTATCATAATTCCATGTTTGGTAGGAAGTGGGCCTTAATACTTTATCACAATTGCAACCTCTTGTTAAGAAATCATTATGCTCAATCTAGGAGGAACCAAACAGATTTACATGCCCACATCTGTCCTCTCATTTAGGCCAACATTAGTATTTAGGATTTGAAAACTTTAGAGATATAACATGTTTCTCACTACCTTGGTCTTATAAAACATAGGTTCACTTTAGGTCAACATTGGGTCAAACATCTCATCCACCCCTTCATCCAAATTTCATCCTTCACTTCACCAAACTTTGCTAAAATTTTGAATACACCAATACTTTGTGACTTAAACATCTATCAAACCAACCCCTAGCTTTTCTATTTTTTATGTGAAATGTATCCTTTTCCATGCATTTAGAAAATTTAGTTATCATCCTTGGACTAGTTCATCTTGAAGGTCACAAGTCTACCCTAAAGATTTACAAGTTCATCAACATCCTTTGTCCCAACATAAAAAATTCAAACTTAAGTCAAAAGTGTTGTCCCAAAACATTTGCAAAGATTACTCTCCACATCACCCATCTTTTCATCCCCATTATCATCATTGCTCCCAAAATACTTATAGCATCCCTTTTGCCTATATTTGATTCAACTAGAGAGTTCAAACATCACAAATCACAACACAAATATCCTAAAGGTGACACAAAATTTATGGTAAAGACGAGATCACAACACAAGAGAATCATGGAGAAAACCAAAGTTACATTTACCTCAAGTGATCCAAATCCTTTAGAATTTGATCCAAGAAGTCAAGTTACACCATCACAACAACCTTCATCCCCATCAGGACCATATGCGATAGAAGATATCACAAACAATCCATTTAAATTCACTAGGGAAGAACTAATGGAACATCAAGCCTTTAAAAATGTATCTCCTATCTCCCCATCATTTGTTGCACATAATTTGACATAGGGCTCCGTAACTCCATCACTAAGGCTACATCAAACCTACATTCTTGGTATTGCAACAAGAATTTCCAAATATTTTGGTCATGCTCTTTCATTTGAAAGCAACACACTAGTGGGAACACTTGAAACCAATCCTCCATCTAACACAACCACTTGGACACCTAGCTTTGGTGCTCCTCCTGTTCCCAAAGATCCTAAAAAACTATACACACCTCTTGACCTTCATTACTCCATCATGATTTCCACATATCGAGGACATCCCTCTTCATCCATACCCATGAGTATCACAAGTGTGCCTACTATCACGCAAAGTAGTGCAGATCAAGTATCTCAAAACAATGCACAAGGGCATACCAGTACCATACCACAAATCCAACCCTTAAATCAGATAGGGAAATCCTTACCCAATCCTTCAATTGGTTCATCCATACCATTTGTTTCCTAAAACACATCCATTCCATCCATTATCAACCCATCTCAAAGCAATCCCCTGGTAACAAATCCTATCAACATAGGTAATACATTATCTACATCCCTAACACAAGGGAATCCTCAAGACATGGGATAAGGAAACATTTTTAGCCAATGGACTCAAGGTCCTAGTGTGTCATTTCCATCGCATAATCCAATGGCACCATCCTTATCTTTTCTCACAGTCCCATTTACTATGCCAAATCAAATAGGATCTCAAACATACATTCCTCCACTTCAATCTACTATCTTACAAGGAATGTTGAACCAAGAGAATCCCCAACATATCATCACCAATACATTACCCACTCAAAACATCAATATCCATAATCCTCCACTGATGTCCCAAAAATCACCTGATACCTCATTGCAAGCACATGCCTTAGCTTTACAACAAGCACAAGCCTTAGCGACACAACAACAACAAAAACAACAACAACAACAACAAAAAGAAAAATTATCACAACAACAATAATAATAAGCAACCCTAGTAGCACAACAAGCAGCCTTAGCACAATAACAAG
>VDFB02067945.1:0-18840 GCA_007258455.2 Sequoia sempervirens | reverse complement strand
AGCAAGTGACACAATGCTCGCCAAGCGCAAAATGGTGAAAATCATCAGTTTTGGAGCAAATTTGCGCCCCTACAAGCCAGAGGCGCCCTTGAAATTCAAGGCCGAAATGCAATTATTGATGATTGCAAATACATTCATCATCTTTGGAATTCTGTTAGCTTTCCAGCGAATCCATCAAATTCATGAAACTCCGACAAACGATGGCGGAAGCAAAAGAAATGGGAAATTTACGCATCAGAGACTGCAGTCAAAATATAGTTTCTACGCCCCTATAGCCCAAGGGCGCCCTTGAATAAAGCCTCTCAGATGTTAGAATTTGCAGAAACCATTTTCGAGGGATCTCTTCAGATTCAGCCCAGCTTCATGATGAATCCATTCGCCAGTCCATAAGACATACTGAGCAACTGTGGCAATTGATCCAGCAAGCACGTAAAACAGAGGGAAAATAAAAGTAAAAATATCAAATTGTACCTCTACAGGCCAGGGCCACCTAGCCTTTTGGCCAACTAGATGAGGTTTTCGGCAGCTGTCATCTTCACGAGATCTATTTAGAATCCTCCTAGCTACACAGTGAATCCAATCGTCAGCCCTTGGGATCCGTCAAACGCCCAAAGATGAAGAATCAGCAGAAAATGTTGAAGGATAAAAGCAAGCAGAAATATGGCTAAGTATGGAAAAATGTACCTTCCTTGAGAAAGGCGCCCTTCTATTGGAGGTCTTAGAAGTAGTTTTCTAGCTTCGTCACTCCCAGGAACATCTCTTCCAAGTTATTCCATCTCTGCGATGAGATCGTCAATGCAAGCATCGAAGCAATCTAGCTCCCGGCAGCAAAGGTCAAAGTGGAGTGTTCTATTGAAAGTTACAAATTGCAAAACTCATTCTCAAAAGTGCAATTGCGCCCCTGCAAGCCAGGGGCGCCCTTGCATTTGAGGTTCTTAATCCAACTTTCAGACGTTGCACAATCACCCTTTGCGAAATTCTTCCAACTATGCGATGGATCCAACATCCAGTCAATGGGAATCATCATTCACTGGCAGCGTCAGATTGAAGCACAAAGAGGCAAAATATAGAAAATGGCCAAGTCTGGTGTCATATGCACCCTTTTGAAAATAGGCACCCTTGAATTTAAGGCATCAAAGAAAGTTTTTAGCTCTCGCAGCTCCCAACAACATCTCATCAGACTTGTTCTAGCTACATGATGAATGTATCAGCTCAGCTCCAAGATCAATCGAGTATCCTAAAAATTAGGGTCTAACAGAGGATGAGGTGACGTTTCCAAAAGCTAAAAAGTAGGGAGTTAGCAAAAACGTTTCAAGTTTGAGTAATGGCGCCCAAAAGTCAAAATTTGACTTTCAAAATTGAAGTACATGCTCTAGCCACCCTCAAAAGGTGGAATTAGTTAACTGAATTAGATAATATTAAAACTTCAGTTTTAAACGTCAGTTTTACTTGCATATGGCGTATTTCCTTCATTATTTTTAAGTGGCGCCTATTTCAAGGCTCGATCTCTATTTTTGTTAACTAAGTGCGACCCAATGAGATAATTTTGTCCAAAATTTAGGGTTTTCTCCTGCATGTGACTCCTTAACTCTAAAAAATTCTTTAAATATGCATTTGGGCGTCCATTATTTTCACAACAGGTTGAAGGAAAACACGTATTTTCTCGTGCAAGCAAGATCCGAAGGTGTTAGAGTGATATTTTTCAATGTTCTTCGCAGATATAGGGCCAAATTGTTCAACAGAGTTCATTCAAGGATAGGTGTCATTTTTACAGAGGCAGAATATAACTTCTATTTTCTCTCTTATTTCTTCTATCCTTACCTTAGGTTTTCTCTCGCATGTCCAAGTTTACGACAGTTTTTCACAATTTTGATCATCTGGGTATGTTGTGCACAGCATTCTCTACAATGCCATGTGCTAGAATTTTTCAGGAAAAATTGCCTCGTAGCTTAACTTTTTGAAGCTTTTCTTTTCTTTGGAGATTCCTTTGCATGGTAGAGAAAAAGTTAATATTTTGAAAAACGAAGAATCTAGGTTTGATCGCCATACTGGCGTTTCACAAAACCCGCTACTCACATAATTTTGGAAAATTTGCCCCTATTGTGACCTTTCAACATCGTACCATGATAAAATGTGGGGACTCTTCTAATTTTGCTTTTTCGGTTCTTTTGGCTTGATTTTGGTTGGTTTTTCCCGCTGTCTCTCTTTGCTGCTTGTCTTTTTGGGGATCTGCTTGTCTGAATTGAAATTTTTGGCTAAGTCTGTAGAATTAGGGTTTTGAGTTTCTCCACTGCCGAAGGTCAGTAAATGAGTGAATAAGTTGAATGCAAATGTAAGAGTCAACAAAGTTCCCAAAGAAAATTTCACCTTAATTCTCGACAACTTACTGTGCGCACCTAATTTGGACATTTTTCGCGATCTTTGAAATTTTGATCGCTATTAATCGCGATCCTGCAGAGCAATATCAGCTATTGTCTCCAAGTTTTGAGTTTGTTCGCATAACTTTCTATTTTTAGCAAAGTTCACCTCGTGAGCTAATTTTTAGGTTTACACGTGTTTTTCAATGCATGTCCGGAGAATGGCTTCGGTTTTCAAACCCACGCCACAGATATCGATGCAAAAGTGAGATGATAACTTTTCACACTACCGGAGGCTATTTTCTTCTTTAGGGTTTGCATGTTGAATACACACAAGTCCGGACATTCCTTTCGTAGTTTTGCAAAGCTTTTACAGGTAACATGCAAACCAGGATCGGGACCTTTTCAGGAGCCGTCTTCAGGGGCCATTTTTAGGGTTTGCATGTAGAGCTTTTCAGCGTGTGTTAGGTTATTCTTTATGGGTTTTTCAAGAGCTACGCAATGATGTGACATGCAAGCAGAGTTGATCACTTTTTCAGAGACTTACTATTTTTAGTAGGATCATTCTGACGGCTACCCAGCACCTCAATATCACGAACAGAGCGAAGTGCAACAGAAACGAGGTCGAACAGAGGTCATTTGATCGACATGCAAGTCAGATTAGGGTTTCCAGCTTCGGGACCCAAAATGAGGGGTCAAACGCCAGAATTTTCAAAAACAAGTGTATCCCACTACGATCAGTATCTTTCAAGCTATCCACTAGTAAAATTTGAGGACAATCGGAGCACTTACTATTTATAGTAAACCACTTCTGAAACAGGCTATAAATAGTAAGACAACAGCAGGCGCCAATGTGAACAGGCAGGTCATCCCATGAGGGTCACGTCATTCAAATTTCAAGCTGAACGGAGTTGTGGAAGTCTCAAAATCAAGCAATTACTATAAATAGTAAAACATCTCCAGAAACATGCTATAAATAGCAGGTCAGCTCGAGATGGCAGTGTGAACAAACTAATTAGGTCATGAAGCTCCTGTGGTTAAAATTTCAAATCAATCTGAGCTTCAGAAGAGGAAAAACCTTAAATTTACTAAATATAGTAAACGTGACCAGCGTTTAAGTCCGAAACTTCCTACTCACCCTGTCAAATGCGCCCAAGATGAGAATGGCAGGAGGATGAAAAAGTTTCCAAGCATGAAATTCCTGCTCCTACCCCAAAATGTGCCCATCTCCAGCATGAGTGAAGGAAAATTGTCTAAGTGTTGGCTTATTCCTGCTCCTACCCCAAAATGCGCCCTAATCTCAAGATGGTGATGGAAAATAAGCTAAGGCATGAAGGTTCCTGCTTGACCCCCAAAATGCGCCCTCATCTCAAGATGGTAGTGGAAAAATTTCTAAGTGTTGGGTTATTCCTGCATGACCCCCAAAATGTGCCCACTCTTCATGAAGACATATAAAAAGTCAAAGTTAAATCCTCCTTGACCCCCAAAATGCGCCCATCTCATCTTGCTTTGAAGGACGTTGAAAAGGTTGTGAAGTGTTGAATTCCTCCTTGGGGTCCCATATGCGCCCAACTTGCTAGGCTATGGAGTGTGAAGGAAAAGTGACTAAGGCGTTGAAGTTAAATCCTCCTCAGCATGCCAAATGCGCCCAACTTGCTAGGTGAATAAAAAAAGTTACTAAGTGTTAAGTTCCCCCTCAGCACATGAAATGCGCCCAAGTCCAAGATGAAGCTAAGACATATGCTAGGCGTTAATTCCTCAACATGTGAAATGCGCCCAAGGGTATTGAAGGTGATGTGCTAAGTGTTGTTGAAATTCCTCCACCCTAGGTGAAATGCGCCATGACTGGAGAATGAATAGGGGAGAAATATCAAAGGCAAATTTGTCCAAGTATTATAAATTCCTCCTTGATCCCCTATATGCGCCCATGCTCATGAAAGATGTTAAAAAAATTTCTAAGTGTTGAAGTCTCTCCTCCCATAGAGGAAAATACGCCTAAGCTTGAGGGGATGATGAAATTTTTTGAGGCAAGGATGAATTGGCAGTGGATATGTCAGAAGGTGTCGGCTTCATGAGGTTGATAAAAATTGTCAAGGCCAAGCAAGAAAAATACGCCCAGGGGTGATGAATGAAGATAAATTTTGAAGAAAATATTTTTTTCGTAGACCCATGAATTTGATGCTTTCTGAAGGGAATTTTTTTCTGGGTACTGGACATCTTCGACAAAGAATGGATTTTAAAATTTTCCACACCTTGACAAGGACTTTAAGATGGAAATTTCACTCGGGTGCCTGGTTGATGAATTTTCTAGAGGAAATAAATTATTTCTAAGGCAGATGGGTTGGAAATTTGGCTAAGGCATGAAGAATTTGAAGGTGAAGTTTGTTAGAGAAAAAGGATGAACTAGATCACTCAGACCTTGGAGATCAGAACATGGAGATCAGGTAAGTAAAGTGAATTTATACTATAAGTGTTCTGATGCTCTTCTCTTTATCTATTTTGCGGGATGAACACCGGGGCCAAAGCACGATGACTTGAAGCGATGAAGCAAGTAATCCAAGATGATATTACAACCTTAAAAGGAGATAAAGTTATATGTTTCGAGCTCCTCCACGAGATCTCAGTTGCACCCAAATCATGAAGGAAGATGTTGGAAGAAATGGCTAAGTGTTGAAACTCCTCCACATGGATCTAAATGCGCCCAACTCAGGTGAAGAAATGCTCGTGTCCAAGACTGGAAAATCCTTCAAGATCGAGATGAAAGAAAAGATGAAGTACCAAGCGTTGAAGATCATCCTCGAGTACTAAAGTATACCCAAGATGCAACGGTAGCAAGGAGAAAAATCACCATCAAACAAGAGAAAGAAGTTGCAGTCTTGAAGTTAGATTGAGGACGTGCCTGCCATACCCTTTCAAGAAGTTGAAGCCATGATGATCAAACTCATCCAGTTTGCAGTCAAGAAGAAGAACAAGAACAATGCGAATGCATTTCCAGATAGGAATCTTCTAGAAGATGGTGGACATTAATTGCTCATTTATTACTCCACTCTTCTTGGTGGCAGTTTTTAGGGTTAGGGCTCATGTGGCTCAATTTGAGCCCTTCATTGTAATTGAATATGAGCCGTCCATTGGACCGGGCCAACTATAAAAGGGGCATCCCTGTAATGTCCCCTTCTCAAACCTGATTGTTCTTGTGACCGTTGGCCTTTTTTCTGGAAACCCGAAGGCTAGTCGGAAGTTAAATTAGGGTTTCCTATTTTTGAGGAGGTCATTGCTCAGAGATGGTGGATTCAATGGCGGATTCCTTCTGGGTTTTCAGAGGGCTTCGCTGGGGTATGTTCATCTCGGCATTCGGAGCATTTTCTGGAATTTACTATTTTTAGTAAATTCTATTTTTGGCAGTAAACAGGATGGTAGCAGGCAGTTGACTTTCCCCTTCAGTTGACTCAAGTGGCGTATTCAGTTTCGGGCTTCAGAATGCAGTTCTGGGAAGTCGAGCTCATTTCACTTAAAATAACATTATAATTAAAATGTTATTTATCACCTTGGCCTAGTCGAAGGACTTAAGGTTATTTTAAAAGGTGGACTCAAAGGGTGGCGCCTTCATAAAGATTATATTTAATATTTGTTGAGTTCTCCTAAGTCAAGCAAATTAAATTGGGCGCACTTATCAAGGTGATGTTTTTAATTAAATATGATTATTGAGCTAAAGGTGAAAAGGATGCCATATTGAAGGAAGAGATTAGGGTTTGAACTTTGAGTTGGATTTTAGGGTTTCGTGAAGTCAAACGAAGCTTATAAAAAGGAAGTCTTGTGCATCATTGGATCATCTTTGGACTATGCTAATGTTATGCTGCCGAAATGGTTGCGGGAATTCTTCGAGGAATGAATGCCTCCTAGTCTGGGCTCGACTTCATGCTTGAGAGATAGCATCTAGTGGAGATTTTAGCATGCTTATGAGTGATTCAATCATTTGTAAGTTTGCCTTTGTTTTTGTGCATTGTAATCATCATTGTAATTAGTTAGATCTGATTTCAGCATATTAGAGGTATTTCTAAAAGTGCAGATTAGCTACAGCAGATCCACGTTTATATTCATAACTCAAAAAATACAAAAGAGTTAGTTCTGGGTAGTTTTGCATTGTCTGTGTTAGCCCTAGGCGCCCACATTCTCCAAATTGCAGATTTTAATATTATGAATTGAATTTTTAAAGTCAAGTCGAGTTTCTCAGCTTGGCCGTACCTTTTAGAAGTGCATTGAAATCCGTGTAAATCAAATTAGGGTCTTTTTGGTCAGTTTTAGTGTCTTGAAATGGACGCCTATGCCTTGAGAGAATAATGTATCTTATTTTGCATCAATCGGATAACATTTGAGAAAGTTATGAACAAACCATTGTGGATGTAAGCTGCTGATTATTGTAAAAAGTGCAGATCTGTTTATGACAGTCCAAGAAATCTGCATTCTCTGACTTGGGTTTTGGCATGGAGGCTTATTTTGAGATTGTAACAGAAATAACGTTGAGTACTCTACCTGGAAAGAGTCTAATATATTGACATTGCAGGCAATAGTTATTTATTGTAATCTGGCAGTAGTACTGACCAGCATCCTTTAATAGTGCTTTGTCATTAATTGTAATTCACGTTCTTTCTTTCTATACTAGTGAATTAGTTGTAACTCCGCCCTATGGTAGCTACTCCCCATTCTGGGTGAGCAAGCACATTCTGGGTGTTGAGTAGTTTCAGCTTTCAGCACTTTCTTTTCAAGCATTGTTTGTATTCACTCCGTCATATGGTCGCCCCTCACTCCGCATTGGATTGGGTAGCACATACTTGGCGTCGAGTTCCTTTTCCAGCATAAGCAGTTTGTTTTAGATCCTCTGACCAATGCTCGCCATCATCGGCGCCATTCTGGTTAGAGTTGCTTTCTTGCACGTTTTGGTTTCTTTCTCTAACCTTAACGGGTGCACTGCTTGTAAATTGTAAATTGGAAAAAACGAAAAAATTTGGCTCGGAATATTTCAATCCCCCCTCATTTGTACCTCAGTAGAGATTAGATTAGACATCAGACTAGAGAATAGAGCAGAGAGACTGATAGTTGTGATAGCTTAGAATAGCTTGGTAGTATAGTATAGTTTGGAGGAGAAGGAAAGTTTTCCCTTGAGAACTTTGTAAGAGATTGTTGTGAAAACTATCATAATAAAGAGAGCTTTCATTAATGGTGAATTCATCTTTTGTTATGAGCAACTAGCAAGATTTCTTCATCCCTTCTACTTCAAGTAGCTCAGATTAGAGTAATTTTCATTTTTATGCAAATAGATGTTAATTGTGAATTGCGGCATTTGATCGAGGCAGCTTCGTTTTAATCCATACCACTAGCAACTTGTTGATGGCAAGTTTGCCTTGTGTGGTCAACTGGAAAACTTTACAAGCCTAACTTCGGTTTATAATTCACATCTTGGCATGCATCGTCTTGATGGTGTCCTTATGTTGAATCGTAACTTGAAAATTTCTTGCCGCTCCCTTGAAGATTGCATCGACCTTGTGTAAGCTGTCGAACGTGAGGCGAAGCAGAGTCTGGTTGAAGTCTATTAAGATTGATCCCACGTCCTCCTTTAGTATAGAATTTAGATCTTCTAAAACCCTGCACCATTTCAATTCAGTACTTTCTAGTTAGTTTAGGAAACAAGAGCTTTATAGACAAACCTTTCGAGCATTCGAATTCCTTTCTCCACTGTTGAACAATTTTGTAAGTCCCCTTGAAATACCAGCAAATCACATCAAGCCAACTAAGACTATCCACTGCATGAAGGAACCTTGGAGTTGAATGCATGATCTTTCTAGCAATCTTAGCATGTAGGAGATTTTGTTCAAGAGAGGATAGAGTCACCATTGGTAACTTTATTCTGTGTTGGTGTGATCACAAAAAACACATCAACACCCCCGAAGCCTCTGCTGCCCCCCTGTTGCTTTTTTTTGAAAAATCTTTGCATGTGAAGCAAAAAGGTGTTTTTTCGAATTTCTAATGTTGTGGGTTTGCTTAGAATTATTTTCTCTACAAAATCCACGTCTTGGAATTTTTCGTGAAAATTGCCCCTCGATAGGCTATTTTTAGCCTCACCAAGAGCTATTTTAGCCTCACCAGAAAAGTTGTCAAAACATAGCCGTGTTTATAGTCAACAAGCTAGTTTTTCAGAATGTAGTTCACTCAGACTAAATTCAAGACCAAATCAGTCTTAATTCATGATTTCATCAAAACAGTTGACACAGATTTGCATCAAGTGGATCCAGAGGTTGACTTAAATGCTTAAAAAATGAATCAAATCACACTTCAAAACATCGAGGAATCCGGGTTGCTAGAGGCAGCTTCACTTCCATCACAGTACAATGTATAGAATTCGTAATGGCTTGTGTAAAGCATTACAACTCTACTACACGAGAAATTCAATCAGTAGATGGACGAGTGATATGTAGTATCAAGCCCAAGGACATCAAGAAGTGTTTTGGTATTCCTCCAAATCCAAATAATCTGGTCATAACTATGGAACAGTGTGAGAAGGTGTTCAATGCTGATAAGGAGAAATGTCAAATGAGAATGGCCGAGAGGTGGCTTAAACAGAAGAAAGTTAACTTGCAAAGAATGTGGGTCGTGGAGAGTTCAAAGATGAATATGCGGTTATAATTACCCTTCTTAACCGTGTTTCCGGTCAAGCGGATGCCAATAATTTCCAGCCTTGGATGTATTACATCATGGCTCAAATCATCAACAGAAAGGAGCATTACGATTGGGCCTCTTTGATCAGCGATGTTGTCCACAGACAAATGACCGGCTTCTTGGTTGCTCACAAATTCCACATGTGTTTGTACTTCGCGTATCTGATAGCCTTCCAAGGCCAGTTTAGAGGGTTGAACACTGTGAGGATTCTAAGTGTGCAAAAAGTTCATCAATATTACACACAGCTTGAGTTCACACAGTCCGAGCAACACTTCAAGTGAGTGCAGGAATCATTTTTCATGTACACAATGAGGAATCTGGATCAGGAGTTACATGTACGTATCTCAGCGGAAGCCAAATCAGCGATGGTAGAATGGACGGATTAGTTCATCCAATTCCCTACTTTTACCTACATCTGCATGTATGGATATGCAGGTCATCCAGCCATGCTACCCCGTTATCCTTCGGATAAGGTAGTGTTCATGTAATTTCTACAGTAGTTGTATGATGTTCACTCCTATCTGCGCAACAAACGCAAGCCAGCTACCACTTTTCCATTACAAATGGGAATTTTCAGGTGCAAGTCAGCATCTGACACCAAGGCTATGAACCATGAGTTAGTGAGACTTAATCTTAAGTATCTCGTTGAGAGACGCTCATATGACCCTTGGGATCACTTCTCAGCACGCCTTGGAGGCCAGTCTTCTCACAAGCCTTCTATAGAAGACTATTGGTTCAACTGTGAGGACAAATTTGAGGTGCGTCGGCACAGTTACAGCAAGTTCACCCTTTCACAGATTTTTATTTTCCTATTAGAGGATGTGGAAGGGTTGTCAGATGATGATGGTGATGTCACACTTCCTCAATTCTTCAAGAGCAAGTTGACACGTAGCCGCTTCCAGCCGTTGATTGGTTCGCCAAGCAATGCACATCTGTTAAGGAAAGATCAAACAGGGTTGTCAGAAATAGCATACTCTACTTGGATAGCAAGAAGACGAGGGCATCCATGCCAAACACAGAGCTGCCACCGGTGGTTACTTCACTACCTTCCACGTCAAGGACAAAGCCTAGACAAAAGAAATGGAGTAATCCTCCCAAGGGAAGCAAAATGTCTAGGCATTCAAAGGAAATAGCACCAATTGCTGATTTGGACCAGCAAGAACAACATTTGGAGATTACCACAAATATAGTTGAGAGCATCCCAGAAACAGAGGTAGAGCCTCCCATTTCATCACCAACACCACAACAATCTCCGGTTCGCATCAACTTGGAGCCAGACTCGCCACCGCGTAGCAGTGCTTCCACACATTCCCACTCATCAAGAATTCCTAGGTCTAGCACCGATCCTTCCAGTGAGATTAGTCGAGACTCATCATGGCTTGAGAATCAGCTGGGTAAGAAGAGGAGACAGCCATCTTATAAACTAGACTTCTCAAATTTTGATCATGTCTATCAGGACACTCCAGATAAAAAGATAAAGAAGCAAGTCCATGTGGAAAGGAACGCTAACAAGGAAATCATAATTGAGACCGCTGCACCGCCAGAGGATAAAAACTTGGACGAGGTAGAAGTTGATGACTTCACCTTGATAAAGGTCAACCTTGGTAGAAGCACGTGCCAAGCAGATGTGGATTTCCTCAAGAGCTGACGGTTGGATTCATCGCATAGCTAGAAGGATTCTAAGCAGATCTCTTGAAGAAGATAGTTGCCGAAAACCTCATCTAATAGACCAAAAAGCTAGGCGCCCTAACCTGCAGAGGTACATTTGACATTTTAACTTTCATTTTATCCTCTTTTTTATGTGCTCGCCGAATCAACAGCTACGGTCGTTCAGTATGTCTTATGGACTAGCAAACGAATTCATCGCAAAGCTGGACTGAAGCCGAAAAGATCTGTAGATAGCAAACTCAAACACTAACACTTGATAGGCTTTATGCTTGGGTGCCCCTGGCCTATAGGGGCGCAATTTCTGTAATTTGACTGCCATCTTTGACGTTTTTTTCCTTCAACATCTTCCACCTCTGTCGTCGTTTGTTAGTGTTTCACAAATATGATGGATTCACTTGACAGTTCATTGGAAAGCTAGCAGAAATCCGAAGATGACTAGATTTGCAAGCACTAACAACTACATCTGGGCCTTCAAATTCAAGGGCACCCCTGGCCTGCAGGGGCACAACTCTCTCCAGACTTGGTGATTTTCTGATGATTTTCACCTCTTTCACGCTTCGCGAACACCGTGTCGCTTGCTGAGTTGACTACGTTGAAGCATTACTGCCACTGACGCGAGTACGTGACTACATTTCACCATTTTTACCTGTACGGACACTGCAAAGTTGACATAGGTGTTGATCTCACAGGCACCTTCCTCGTAGCAAGGTGTAGTGTTTCCAGACTTAGAATATTTTTTCCATTTTTCACCTTTCGGAAATCCCCTCTGTCACAAAGCATCTTTTTCCATAGAATCTTTTGTGATGAATTTGAGGCTTAGATTTCGACACTTGGTACTGGCCAACTGCCATTGACAACCTCAAAGGTCCTAACTTTTCTCATGAAAAAGTGAAATAGACCCACCAGAGCTAAACTAACTTTTTCTTGATTTTGACTTCACCAATGTGATCGTGAAGTGAAATAAGCCAATCAAAATTATTTTTCATTCAATTGTGCTTGTGGAGAGTGCAAACTTTTGACTTTCTTCAGTTACCTCGGACATCATAGCATATGTGTCAAGACCCGTGTCTTGATATAACACTTGTGCTTGGGGCTCTTGGGATTTTACCACCATAAATCTAGACTTGGCCTCAGGTTCCAATTTGAAAATGCCTTTCTTCAATAGGATTGTCGCGAACGACCAATCCAACTGAATCTCTCCTCTAAGATCCTTGCAGAAGCTTCTACTCAATAGCATCCCATAACTGGTTGGAATGCCAGCTAACAAGATGGTCATCATTATCTTCTTTTCTAGACACGATGCTAGCCTTACTTGAGCGTCTTTTAGTTCACCGACCACCGGCACTGGCTTCGATTCAAGTAACACTTGTCGTGAGTCTGGGTGCACGAGAATCCCAACACATTCATGATCTGTAAGGGCATGACGTCCGAAGCTCCTGAGTCTATGATACAATTGTTGAGTCTGAAACCTCCTATATACAAAGATATATAGAACGGCTTCGGCTTGTCTTCCATTGGTATGGATGACTCAAGCAACGTAGGCTGGATTGCAGCTTTCTTCTTTACAACCTTGAGAATCTAATCCAATTGCTCTAGATGGTCCTAAAGACATTCCAATTGTGAAATTTGTACCTTCGTCTTCATCATGGAAGACACAATGTCAAAGTTTATTGAAGACAGACCTTGAGTAACTGGCATGATGTTTTCATATGAAGACTTGGGATTGGAAGTGGAAGGCACTTCTTTCCCCTTTTCATTTGATTTCCGTTTTTTCTCTTCTTCTTTCTGTGCTTTGAAATGTTGAGCACATGTAAACACAGGCGATGAAATGTTTTCATGATTTACCACAAGAGAGTATTGACAGTATTCTTCTTCTTCTTCATTGACGGGTTTGCTATTGAAGTAACCCGTTGCAGAGTCGCCATCAAAGTTGTCTGTTTGTACTGAGACAACATTTGCACTTGGTGAGGGTACAAAACTCGAACTAGGTGAAGCTTCAGTAAATCCGATGATTTGGTTCATCTTTAAATTTTTCGGACATGTAGTTTCGGTGTGTGCATCAGTATCATCGAAAGAACAAAAAGCTATAGATTTCTCAATATCAACAGGTTGTCTTGGTTGTCCTAGTGGAAACCTTGGTTTGTAGTTGTTGAATGGCTAATAGTTATTCCTCTTTGGCTAGTATGGTTGTTGAGGTTGATATGGTGGTGGTGCAGGCAATGCTTGTTGCCCTTGAGGGGGTGACTGTCTTCTGAGGACTGTCTTCTGTAGCAGTGGATCTGCAGACGATTGAACAAGCAGTCTGATGGCGTCATTCATCTTCCCTGATGTGATCATATTGTCTTCAGTCTTAATAGCTTCTTGTGTAAACTGTAAATCCACTTTATGGCCTGACTTTAAGAAAAACGTTATTTCTGACGGGAGAGCGTTGATGAAGCTGCTCATTAAAATCTCATTTGATGGATTGAGCGTATGGGAGAGGCGTATGATGAGGCGGTTAAACCTTGCCACAAATTCTCTCATCGGTTCATGTGACTCCATCTTTGAGGTTGAGAGTTGTGCAAATAGTCTATGACTGTCTTCGGCGGGCTTCAATCTCGCCAAGAATTTTTCGCTCATGATTGCCCAGCTTGTGATGATGCCTAGTTCTAGATGATTGAACCAATTTGCAGCATTTGCCTCAAAAGTCTCAATAAAGAGACATACAGTGATATCTTTGTGTGAAACATGCAAAACAGATAAAGCCGCTATGAATGTTGAGATATGCTCATCGGGGTGACAAGCCCCGTCACCGTGAAATCTTGGGAAGTGCTTTTGCGATCCTTTAGGCAGCTCATGGTGTCCTTGCAAGGCCAACGGTCCAATGTTGTCACCCCAAGGCAATGCAGTTGGATGTCTTGCATTCCTTGCATTTCGGTCATTTTAGTTATTGTTGTTGTTGTCGCCCATTGCTTTAGCTGGGACTGGAGATTCTTCTTCAGATTCTTCTTGGAAATGATCAGGAACCTCCTGAAAGATTGGCTCTTCTTGAAAGAGAGGATTTGTTCTCCTTGTGTATACTTGGTAAGCCAGGATGAATTATTGCCACACAAGAGGTGGTTAAAGTAGTCTACTAGCTGCAAGATCAGCCCTTTCTTCTTCTTCGTCCAGAGTAGTAGTTGCATTTCTAGACTAAGTAGATGATGTGTTGTTGTCAAAGATGAAACTTCGCAAGCTACTGATGATATCTGTTTGCTCCACTTGAATCAGTACAAAATTTGGCTGTATGATGGTCGGAGTAAGTCCTGGTTGTTGAATTGGAGCAGTAGGATGCCAAATGGTCATTCCCATGACATAAAAGCATTTAAGCTTTTCTTTCTTGAAGTTTTATGCCTCATGCCCCATGGTGGGCACCAAAAAACTGTTGGCGTTTCAATTCGCACCTTTGGAGTGCGTATTGGAAACGGACAGCTATGCACAGTATTAACTGCTCTTCAAATTAGGAGGGGAAGCTCCCTCTTTTGCTGATATGCGTAAAAAGTAAAATATTCTAAATTCCTATCTTTTTGACTCAGCTAGTAGAGGCACAAGATTATAAAACCAAATACATTGCACCTAAGGTTTTCTTTGGTTTCCGCAGATCTTAACTACAATTAGGCTAACGCTAAAACTATCCTATCTCCTCTAGAAAAACAAAGCAAAAGGAATTAGAAGCAATTGGGAATGGTTGATGATAAACTCTATCTCAAGATCCCCAAGGAGGTGGAACACTCTATCTGATGTGTAGGCTGAAATAAAAGTTATTGGAAACAACATGAAACGGTAAACTAGTTCTCAAGATTCCGAAGGAGGTGCAAACCTCTATTCGAGGTGTAGGCTAAAAGTAGATTACTGGAAGCAAACATTAAACAATAATCTTTACTTCTAAATTCCCAAGGAGGTAGAATACCTATCCGAGGTGTAGATATGAAAGAAAGATTATTAAAAACAACATCAAACGACAATCTTTATTTCTAAATTCCCAATGAGGTAGAATACCTATCCAAGGTGTAGATATGAAAGAAAGATTATTAAAACAGCAATAAATCTGGGACAGCAAATTGCATAATGAGACACACACACAATAGACGATCAAACCAACTTTATATTAAACAAAGTGAACCAATACAGAATAGCAATATTGCATGGCAAGGTGGGCACAACAATTTGTTATCACAGCAAAAGTTAAAATACAATGAGCAAGGGTGCTCTTATTTATAGAACCTCGAAGGAGTAGGGAACCCTAAAATGTCCTTGAGTTAACATCAATCTTGCAAACATGCAAAATTTATTACTAAGTCTAAATGTATGCAACTTAACAGTTAACTGGAAAAACTACCTCAATTAACTGATTCTAAACTAAACTAATTGGACTACACAACACGCAAGTCCTTATTGATATGAGAGTCAACTGATAACCAACATCAATTAACTGAAATCTAACTAAACTAGAACTCCATATGTGCATAGGTATCTCCAAAATAGACATGCAATGATATGTGGGACAACGAGTTAACTTGGAAAGAGGCATCAAGTTAACTGTTGTGTCTATTGTCTATCCTGAAAAGGTGAAACGTCCTGATTTTGTCGTTCACTGGCTATGATCACAAGCAATTAACTCCTCCACCAAGTTGTTCACTGCGTCACCATCCAGAGCACCAATACTCCTCTGAAGTACTCGATGTCTTCGCAGCATCTCTTCACCGTCTGTGATTTGACTGTACAGTCCTCTCCCACTCTTGGCCGCCTCATCAAATAATGTTGAGATGACTGCAAGTTAATCCAACTTACAGCCAACTAAATCACCACTAAAAATACCCTGAATGAGTCTCTGAAACTTTGACTGTACGTTAGCGAGCTCGATGTATTCACTATCCTCATGCTGATACTGGCAAGGGACTTCTGATACGAAAGTTCTTACGAACTTGATAGCACTTGCCACCTTTTCTTTGCTCTCGGTCAATTATGCAGAAATTGTTTCATGTACTTTTACCTTGAAGATTAGTTGTTCTCTCCAAGTAAAAATTGCTTCCTTATCCTCTTCTACAGTGACCGAATCATATGTCATCCTCAGGTGAGAGACCATGATCTCATTCTGTGGTTTGTCTACCGCTAAGTCTTGCTCTGAATCCTGATTCTCTGTGCGAAGTTCATGGGCATTGTACCTCAACTAGTAAAACTCTAAAAGTATGAAGTGGCCCCTTGTTACGAACTCTTCTTCCTAGTCTTTCAGGCGCTTCCCATATACAACCAGTTGACTTAGCTGATTTTGTTCTACTAGTAACTCTAACATCTGCAGGAACAAGGCGGTGACATTTTCAATTTGTGCATAAGGTTGGAGATATATTGGTGACGCTGCTGGTTTTCAGCCTTGAGGGCTGCTTTATCTTCACCATCCTTTATTACTCTCTCCTTTATGCTTTCCGTTGCAACTTCGAGGAGATCCGCATCGGCTTGGTGTGTGCTTTTACCAAGGTTGACCTTTATCAAGGTGATGTCATCAACTTCTACCTCATTCAAGTTTTTATCCTCTAGTGGTGCAGTGATCTCAATTACAATCTCTTTTTCAGCATTCCTTTCCACATGAACCTGCTTCTTGCACTTTTTATCTACCGTGTCTTGATAGACATGATCAAAATCCGCAAAGTCTAATTGATAGGATGGTTGCCTCCTCTTCTTACCCAAGAGATTCTCAAGCCAAGACGAGTCTCGACTAATCTCGCTGGAAAGATTGGTGCTAGTCTTAGGTACTCCTGATGAGTGAGAATGTGTTGAAGCATTGCTACGTGGTGGCGAGTCTGGCTCCAAGTCGATGCAAACTGGAGACTGTTGTGGTGTTGGTGACGGGATGGGAAGCTCCACCTCTATTTCTGGCATGTTTTCAACTGTATCTACGGCTATCTCCATATGTTGTTCTTGCTGGTCCAAATCAGCAACTGGTGCTTTTCCCTTTGTACTTCCTAGCATTTTGCTTCCTTTAGGAGGATTACTTCATGTCTTTTGTCTGGGTTTTGATTTTGACGTGGAAGGTAGTGAAGTAACCACTGGTGGCGACTCTGTGTTTGGCATGGTTGCCTTCCTTGTCCTCTTGCTATGCAAGTATGATATTTCTAACAACTCTACTTGTTCTTTCCTTAACAGATGTGCTTTCCTTGGCGTACCAATGTGATGAGCCCAACTGGCTCCTCTTCAAACCCCTGTTGTTTTAATTATCTTTTTGTGTTCTTTTGAGTTTTTTAAGAAAGTTTATAGAGAGAAATAGAAGGGGCGCAACATATAATTGCTCATAGAACTCAAATCTGAACTAGAATTGACAAAATGAAATTGTAGAAGGTATTAAATAACCATAACAATGAGATTGCATGTTTCAGACATACCTGAAATGCTCCAAATTATTTAATTAAGAAAATAAGTCCAATTGCCAGCAATGAATGGAGTAAACGGACAATTCCAAGCGTAGGATGCAATAGAATGCAACCTCCAACCTAAAACTGAAGCAGATGAAGGGAACAAGCTAGGCGCCAAAGAAAAATATGCAAAACCCTCAAAGAAGAAGGCGTTTCTTCTCCAAAACTCCCACGCACTTGCCTGAAGAGCTATACAGAACAAAGGAAAATCACGTCCTCAACCAAGAAGTACGGCCAAGAAGTTGATCAAACCTCCTGATGAAGAAAGAAGCCAATCTCTCCACTCGTCCTGCCTTTTATTGAAGAAACTACTGAATACTACACAAAAATTCTCATTGAAGCACTATAGAACTCCTGAATTGAAGCCCCTATGGTTGCAATCATTCGACTGATCTTTCACAGTCTCACAATCACAGATCTGTGAAGAGTTTTTGTTCTCCAGAGATAAACAATCCTGAAACCCTTGTCTCAGAGGAAACCAAGCTCAAGCCCAGCCAAAAAAGAAAATATCAAAATAATCAATGAATGAGTTCGATTTTTCCCTTTGGTTGCTTATAAACCCCAAAAGGCACACATCTCCAAAAAGTGACGCCAATTTCACTTTAAAATACATTTAAAATGTATTTAAAACATTTCAATAGTCAATGCATTAATAAATGGGCGCCCCTTTTGATAAAGTGTTATAATTTTCACTTAAATAAATTTAAGTGAATTCTTTATTATAAAGTCAATTCAACTTTATAATATTCCATTAAATAAAGTTAAAACACTTCAATTTCACGAGAATATTAATATCTCGCTCATAACTTGTCGTATTGACGTGCCGTCAGAAGCTGTCAATCACTGAACTGCCAAGGCCTGTTGTGAGCCAAACACTGAAGTCAAAAGATGAGAATAACAAAACCCATCAAATAATGCCACTGACCCTCTAACCAAAACCAGTTAGCCTACAAGGGTCCAAGAGATAGGCTAACACACTGCTCCCGAGAACTGACTAGAGCGGGGACGTCACAGTCCGCCCTCCCCGAATTTGCTTGTCCACAAGCAAACTCAAAGCCGGATGCTGAAGAATACTGTCACTCTCCCAAGTAGCATCCTCTACCGGCAGATCTTTCCACTTCACCAGATATTCCCTGATAACCCGCCTCCGAAGATAACGCTCTCTGGAATCCAAAATGGCCTCAGGTATCAAAATCAACTTCCCCTCATCATCCAAGGGTGGTAAATATGTAGAAGGAGACACTTGTTGTCCCAACGCCTTCTTGAGGCGCAACACATGGAACACATTGTGAACCTTACTGTCCACTGGTAAATCTAACTCATAAGCCACTTCACCGACACGTCTGACAATCCTAAATGGACCATAATATCGTGGCTTGAGTTTCTCGGCGCCCTTCTTACGAAGGGTGGACTGCCTATAAGGTTGTAGCATCAGATACACCAAATCATCAATCTCAAAAGATCGCTCCACTTGCCGCTGATCAACATATTGCTTTTGCTGATTTTGAGCCTTCTGAAGGTTCTCTCTGAGTGCTCTCATAATGTCTTGGTTCTCTTGTAATAGATCCCCAGCACTAGGTACTCTGTTGTCACTAAGCAACAAATCTAGAAAACTCGGAGCATCATATCCATACAACGCTCAGTAAGGTGTCATCTGAATACTCATGTGATTAGTGGTA
>VDFB02067944.1:0-14878 GCA_007258455.2 Sequoia sempervirens | reverse complement strand
TTTAAATCTAACCCCGACCCATTTTTTAAATTTTGCTAACTAACAAAACCCACATTTTCAAATTTTCAAAATTTATCAAACAACATGTGAAAAATGCGTAAATTAAATATATGGGTTTTGTCACCACTCACATGTTGTGCGCCCGCGCGCCCGCTGTATAATCCACGCACCTCGTTTGCCCGGTGCACAATCTCTGTGTCGTTGTCTGTCGGCATCGTTCCTCCTCGGTCGCTTTCTCTTCTCTATTCTCCTCCTCTCAACTATTATAGTGAAAACAACTAAGGTAATTTTTAAAATTACCTTTTTAACCCCCTTCTTCTTAAAAGGTATTTTTTACCTTTTATTTCTTTTTTTCTTCCTTCAACTAATCCCTAACTTCCCGAGGCTGCCATTTGCAAACCGTGCGTCGGATCACCTTCATTCAAAAACCAAAATTGTTTGGTTTTTCAAACTCTATCCAATGGTGTCCTTCTTTTCTTCCTATCAAGATGTCACTCGGGGACCCCCTTTTTCCTCCCCCAACTGCCTTCTCGAGGGGGCATACCCTCCTGCCATTCCTCCATTCCTTCGGCTTAGTCATTGGGGCATCATCAACCTTTTCCATACTAGGGGCATCACCATCTATCATTTCCTCCCTCATTTGCATTTTATTTTTCTTTGAAACACTGTTATTCTAACAATATTTCGAAGAGGGGCAAAATGTAGACATCTAAATTTAATCACTCCCATATGATTAAATTTACTCCCTTTTTCGTCTATCATATTAAATATTAATTTATTAAATTAATATTACACCTTTTGTCTCATATCTGTAAAGTATTTAATTTAATAACTAAATGCTTTATCTTTCACCTTCTTCCTCTCTAAATTAAATAAATACACCAATTTATTTAATTTAGTCATTTTTGATCCTTTTGATTTAAAATCAATTTAAAATTCTTCATTCTCTCTCTCCTTGTCACATCCTCCATGATCTTGCTCTAATATGAATTAATTTAATTAATTCATGATTATGATGTGCATCCTCTTAATCAAAGATTAATGTCACATCCTCCTACATTTGCCACTTGCCTCTAATCTTCCATTAATTATTCTAATCCAATATTTGCACAACCTTAACCAAGGTCATTAGCCATATTTAGCACCACCTTTTTAGTCAACCTTTGCATTTATCTCTTTTTAGCATTGACCCTCTTTCCCATGTGAATTTTTAATTCACATTTATTTATCCTAGATTCTATGTGAATTTTTAATTCACATTCTATCTTCCAAGGCTTCTAGAACCTTGGACTTGTCACATCATCCACATGTGACCAAGTCCAACCTTTTTGGAGCTCACCTTTTATCCTTTAGACTCTTCTAAGAATGTGAATTTTTAATTCACATTTATATTTTCAACCACCTCTCCTTTTCCCATGGAGATTTTTGAGGAATTCCAAAATTCCTCAAATGTCCCTTTCATTCTCACTTGGGGACAAGGAATCCCTTTTTGAGGAAATCTTCTCACTCCCCAAGGTACTTGGAAGGTACTTGTCCTTCCTCCACATCATGTACCTTTTGGCCACCTCACTTACACCTCATCTCTTCTTAGCCACTTCACCATCCACATGTCAAGATGAGAGGGCTTGTGAGTTCTCAACCCACCATAGCCCTTCATCTTGACCTTGTTGGATGAATCTCAACCATTGAATTCTCTAAAGAATTCAAATTCTCCTATAAATACCCCCTCCTCCAGGGCATTTTCAACACTTTCATTTTCAGCAACCTTATGCTGCCAATTTGCATTCTCAAGCATTTACTACCATTTAGCCATCCAATTAGTCATTTTTCATGATCAATCTTGCATCTAGTAACATCAAAAGCCATCTAAGGAGCACAAAAATCCATCTAAATCAAGGGCCAACTAAGGAGTCTTCAACAACAAGGAAGGTATAATCGATTTACGTTTGTATTTCATCTATTTTCTTTGTTTTATCACTCTTTAGGCTAATCATTGAAGTGTTATTAGTGTTTTATCACTTGCATTTTTAGTTATTGTGCACATTAGAGTAGGGTAAAATTCCAAGGTACACAAGTATCAAAAAATTATTCCACACAGAAAACAAATCTTCATAATCAGTTCAGCCAACAGATCGATATGACGAATACTATACTCAAAGCTTATAACTCACAAATTAAAAGCAATCTAAAATCATAGTTTATTCTCATAAATGTTCCTCCTTCCTTAATTACATCACGGTGCTATTACAAAAAATTTGGCCCCACTCAAAGTCATTTTTTTTCAATTTTATATCCCACCTCGATCTTGAATTTTAGCGATTACAATAACGGCCATTAGACTGATCAACGGTTTCTTTCCAGCTAATCATTTCACTTAAAGAAGTTGATAAACTCAATGAATTAAAGGTTAAGAATGATCATCATTACATTTTCTCCTCAGTTGGATTTGATAGTTAGCCAAAGCGCTTCCTATTCAGAAATCAGCCATGTGGTCATCCATACTTGCAAATGGTGCAAGTTTCAAGCCTTGAATTAAATGGTAGTTCATGTCTTCATAAATCCATGTGTGTGAGCATTTAAATGAAGAGAATACTCAAAATTTTCATAGTAGAACTAAGGCTTATAATAATTTTTTGTCACATTAGCATTTAGTTCTCAAGCCACATCACTGCCCCTTCGATCGCCAAGTCCCAAGAAAATCTAGCCTGGATTTACTTCCTATTTTCTATAAATCTAGTGAGTAGTATCTTCATTTTCATATTTCAAGTTGCATTCCTGAAAAATGGCGAGTATCGAGAGTAATGGTTCCTCAAGGAATGATTTCATTGTGATTGAGGAAGTTGAATGCAATCCCTTCTTCAGACTGTTAACAAATCAATTGAGGGAAATTTTCGTAATCCAGAGTGAGATAGAGTAGGAAGTGTTGCACTAGATTCTGGTGAAAGGATTCTTGAACCATGTCCATGTCCACAATGCAAAGCTCCTAGAGTGTTTCATCTACAATGTGGTTTGCACCTCCGGATGGCGTGATTGGGGAGTTAGGGCAGCAAAATGCTTGGTTCATCCTGTTAGCTCTAAAAAAAGTAGGCGAAATGCCTCAAGAGGTTGTGAATCTCTTGATACGTTTTAGGGTAACAAACAAGGTCAAAATGGCTTAAACCTTCTACTCTTCAGGTGCTGCTAGACCTAGGCGGGTGTACCTATATGAATAAAGTAGACTTGACTCATGCTTATCCCTCTTGAAGTGTTTTACCCACAATGGTAGATGGGAGTGGACAAATAAAACTGGAATTTGGTGTAAATTGTATAACAATATTAAAACTAAAACCTAATATGTTTAGTTAACAGATGTAAAAAAAGAATGAAACTAAATGATGAAAAGTGTAGAGACCAGTGCCTTATTGGGTATGCGGAGTCAAATGAAATATAAATGGGTAACTTATTTTTGGAGAACATTCAAATTGTTTGGCATATATTTTAGTTTATAACTTGTACAAACATGCAAGACTGTGACTACCAAGTTCTTCTTAATGATCCAGATGAATTTCCCTGATTACTGTGATCAATTAAAAGGATTTAATCTTTTCTTGAAAGAACTGATCAATCAACCACACAGATACAACAAATGTGCACTGATAAACTGAATATAAACTTGTTATATCAATTTAAATAACCAGAAAGCATCAATCTTGGAGACAAATTTAGTAATACTTTCAATGAAAATAACAGACAATTGACACCAAAAATATGCTGCCACATCAACTGATTCTCATTAATATCTCTATTTTGAAATCATACATCATAGTCTCTGTTTTGTGAAAATTATTTTCCTATCCTATCTATTGTATCTTATCTTTTACAATAAAAAATGAAAATTTATACATTAGTATTTGAAAAGACACATCGCTTCGCATTCAAATTTCGACGATCAACTGTATTCAGGCCTTTTCTAACATTCGCCAAACACCCACTGAGACATCCTGTAGTCATACTGATCTTCAATGTCTCACTGACTATTGAAAATTGCACATCACTATAATATCCTGCCATCTCATCGACATTTGGAGTCTCACCGAGAAATATCCTTTCGTCTCACGTGCTTCGTCGAGACTTTTGGAGTTGGGGTGATGTCTCATAGGTTACATTATGTCTCGCCGAGATACACCTTTTAGTATGTTTTCTGGTTGCTAAGACATATTTTCTTTCTCACCAATAGAACGATGCTTCAGCGTAACATACAGGTCGGCAAGATGGTATGACCTCCTTCCAATAATCTTTTGATATAATCCCTATGTGCTTTATCGGCAAGACCCAGTGCATTCGATGAGATGTTATTCTTATGACCTTGGATAGAGTCCCCTTCACTTTGTCAGCAAAACCCGATGTATTCGCTAAGACTTCACTCTGATACCATTTAGTCTGGCCGACATAATACATTCGGTGAGACCTCACTCCGAAGACTTTTGGTTTGGTTGAAACATTTGCTAGGGCACCGATCGGTAAGACAATATTATTTCGCTATGACTTATTCCAATGATAACTCTCTTGCCGATGTGATTTTTTTTCGCCAAGACAATGAATCGTGTCACGCCGATATGTGCCTGCAGATGAATTTCGATCAATGTGACACCCCTGAAGTCTTGCCGATAGACTGCAACAAATATATATCAGTAAAAGAATGCATTATGGGTTGGGGAGACCCTGATCTTCTCTTGTTGATATGGATTATATAGTGAAATATTCATGACTCGATGGATTCTACGGGACCACATGGCAAAATATGGGAAAAATGTTATGAAGAGAGGATTTTGTGCTTATGATAAAGACTCATTTGGAAACTCACGCGTATGAACAACTTGTAAAATTCTCATAATTTTATAGTTCTAACAGTGGCTCTGTCTGGGGATGAATGGTTGTGAAATCATTGCAAGGATCCAGATTTCTGGGTGAGCAGACTAGACTCAAGGTGATGGACCTGTGAGCAAGATAGAATGAATGGAAATGGAAATGAATGAGACCCTAAACTACTATACATGGAAAAATTTATTTGAAAAGAAGGAATATCAGGACTGTCCATGTACTGGAAATTCCTGTTCCTTTATTTCCTAAACTACTATGCATGGAGAAGAATTTTTAAGAGGATTATCAAGAGTTGTCCATGCACTGGCAACCCTTAATCCTCTTTGTTTTAACTTCATCTGTTTTGAGCTGTTACGGTCTAAAATTCAAACCATAAATGATGGCTCAAGGCCATCCAAAAGAAAGGCCCATACTTTCCTCTATCAAACACCCGACTTTGCTTTGAGTTCATCAAATTCTTCTTGAAGATATTCATGCAATCTTCCCTGCCACTGTTATTGAAAGTTTTTAGAGAATCATCATGCTCAACTTGGCCCAAATTCCCTTCACCATTCTGTAGTTCAAATTCTCCATCATCATGGGACAAATCTCTGTTATCTTCAACATACAAAGTACATGCATATTCAATGCAATATTTCTCATTATCTTTCCCACTGTTATGTATTATAAAATACTCTCCCAGCTGTACTAAAAATTCACCATCAAAGTGCTTCTCTTGAGAATCAAAAATTTCTTTCATATCAACGCTATTTGAGACAAACAAATCTAAAACCTTTTGCACCTCTTCCATATCACCATTTGGAAATGACACTGGATTATGACTTATATCTTCAATATCATGCATATGTGAACCATTCAATGCTAGACTTCTATCATCCTTGGCATGCAAATAAATGTCTTCCACATGAGTTAGAAATTTCAAAATCACATACCTCATCTTGAATGGACACAGGTTTTTGATCAACTTGTGCTAAGTTTCTCGACATCATTTCGAAATGCAATGTGGAGTCATATGAATCATTGCACAAAGGGGACTTTCATTGTCAAACAAAATGTAAGCCGGACATACTTTGTAATCATCCTTGTGTGCACATCTCTCTGTATTCAAGAGTTAGCAACTGGAAATTTGCTCACCATCGAAAGTGAACATGTTTCTTCTTCCATATCTTCTATTATTTCTCCCTCTTCTTGATCTCCACAAGAACTCGCAAGAATCACCTTTGTTGTAACCTAATCCATAGTTTCATGAGACACCAAAAAAATGTCTTAGGCTTCATGACTTCAAATCTCTCCATCATTCCCCTTTCATTCCTTTACAATTAAACAATTTTTAACCATTTAATTATTTCTAAAGTCATAATTCTTCTATTAATTAAATAATTTTAATTATTTAATTAATTTTCTATCTTTATTCCTCCCTGATTAATTAAATAAATTTTATTTATTTAATTACATCACTAATTAAGTCCTCTTCTTTCTAAAATTAAATAAATTCTTATTTATTTAATTTTTATCCACCTTCCACTATAATTAAATAATTATTTTAATTATTTAATTATTCATTGGCCTCTTCTCTAATAAATTAAATATATTTAATTTATTTAATTTGGTCCACTCTCTTGAATTTTGAATTAAATCATTATTTAATTCAAAATGATTCTTTTTGTCACATTCCTCTATAATTAAATAATATCTTTAATTATTTAATTATTCATTGGTCACCTAAATTAAATAATTTTTATTATTTAATTTGGTCCACTCTCTTGAATTTTGAATTAAAGCATTATTTAATTCAAAATGATTCTTTTTGTCACATTCCTCTATAATTAAATAATATCTTTATTATTTAATTATTCATTGGTCACCTAAATTAAATAATTTTTATTATTTAATTTCTCCAGCAACCTCTTTATATGTGCCAATCTTATCTTCCATATCAAATCTTATCTCTTGACATCTCATTTAATTTCATCCCTTGATTGAATTATCTCATAATTCAATCTCAACCCTTCATTTCTTGTCATTGCCCTAATTTTGACCTAACCCTATTCCATACTACAACATTCAATTTTGGCCATTGATTAAGACACTTTATTGACATTCAATCTCATTCATCTGTTCAAAATGGCATTTTCTATAAAATGTCATTTTCCTCTCATTTTTAGACATAAGGAGGCATTGGATTTCAGACATTAAACTTTGCAGCATTTGTCATCTTACTTCATTTAGTCTTGGCATATTTAGGCATAGGCATTTCACTCATATTGTCTTAGGCATTTAGGCATTGATCAAATCCTTCAAAGCTTGGTGTAGGACTTAGAAATTTATTTCAGATTGCTCGCATGATGAATCTGAGGGCAACACATCAACCAGCAAGCTAGAAGGTGTTACAAAAGTGAATCATGGAGGTCTCAGCGGTTTTATGGTATAATCGTTCTTTTGTTTACTTCCATTGTATTTTGTAATTGTTTTGGGTTTATGGTCTCCATTGATGCTCTAATCTAATTCTAAAATAACCCTTAGTTACATTGGTGAACCTGACATATTTTACCACATTTTGAGAAATCTTGGAGTTAGATTCTTTTGTTGCAAGTTTTGTTTGATTTTTGTTGCAGGTTTGACATCATTGTGGATAGCCCTAGTTTCTAAAAATTCGACCATAACTTTCAAACGGCTGCATTTTTTTTCACAAAATGTTTTTTGCAAGTTGGAGACAACGTCTAGAGCTTCCATTCCAAAAATCAGATTTTTTGGAGCTGGTTTGATTTTTTTATAATTTTTTTTCTATATTTCATGAAAAAATAATTTTGAGAGAAAATTATCAAATTTTTCAGATAGGTTTACATTTCTAGAAAGCTCTCTAAATTTTAATAGGGGTCTGTTCTTTATCTTTCAAATTTGGACGCACAATTATTAGTCAAACAACAAAACTTTTAAAATTAGGGTTTCACACATATTTACCTATATCTCACAAATGGTTGCAGATCTGATCACAAATTTTTTTTGCAGATTTGGAATGACAGAATACGACTTGAGTAAAAAAATCAAAATTTTTGGAGTTGTTTTGTATTTTTTATAATTTTTTATGATTTTTCATAAAAAATTAATTTCAGGTGCAAAACAACAATTTTTTCTAATTTATTTACATTTTTGGAAACCTCTTGAGATTTTAGACATGCTTTATTCTCTGTATTTTTTATTTTACTATCAAAAAAGTTTCTAAAAATCAGATTTGTCTTGATTAGCTAACCCTCTAATAGTAGTGATCCATTATCTTGTTAGGGTTTGTTGTTGGTTTTGTGCATGTGCAGAAAATAAACACTTCAAAGGACACATTGGATCAAGTGGAAAAAAAATGGTGCATCTAACTATTTTTGCAAATTGATAGTCAAAGACATATATTCAAACTACTGACATGTGGTTTTGTAGCTATGTTTGTTGAAGATTTATCTCTCAAACCACTTGTTTGCATTTTTTTTTAATTTAGGAACATTTCCTTTGGTGCTCTAAAATGAATTTTATTTGCAAGTTTCTGATTGTGTTTGCAAAATGGTAGGTGAGTATGCTCTCACCTTGTGAAAACTCGGTGATCAGAAAACCATACCCGTTTTTATGTGTTATTACCCTCATGATTTGGTATATCGAAGTATCATCTCCTTAGCGTCATGCGATCTTGGGTGTCAGAGAAACGGTTACTAACTCTAGAAATTGGACCTGCCTGGGGATTTCATCACCACAACACGACTCAAACTGGCAATAGAGCTAAGGCCAAGCTACCCCCGACCGGTATATAAATATGAATCTTAAGGGAAAACCTAAGATTACGAGTACAGATGTGTCATACGAATAGAGTAGTACTCTCATAAACCCTGTTGAGCTTAACTTCTTCAGGCTAGAGTGCCACCTAATTGGTGATTAATCTCTTTCCCCATGTATGGCAACTTGAACGGGGGTCCCAAATTAAAAACTCTTGTGTAGTAATCCCAAAACCTTCTATTTGCTAAAGCGCGGCTTCGGTGGTGTATGATAGTCCAATGACATGATGTTTCGTGAATCGTGTATGACCGAAGGATAGACATGTCAAGAGTTTTCCCAAATCATGATTTATGTGTGCCAGTTTTATGTCAAGACCGAGGTAAGTGGGAAAAATGCGTGGAAATGATAGGGCTTAGATGGATGTCAATGTCATGAGGAAGGCATGGGAAAATGAGATGACTTGCCCCCAAGTATAAAATTCCACATAGATGATTTATTTTACACATGATGCCTGTTTGCTAGGTTTTCATCATGGTACTTATCCAGGGCTCCTATTTGCCAGGTTTTCACCATTAGATGAATTTTTTTTCTTTACTATTTTCTTGACTTTTTGATTTTTTTGGTGTCACCATGATGCCTATTTGCCAGGTTTTCATCAGGGTGATGATGTTTTACATTTTTCAATTTTTTTTTGTATTTCTAATTTTGTAGATAGCCTGGATGCTTTAGATGACCACTAACTGTTCTGAATCCACTAATGGTGCGATGTAGAAATTTGGGGCCATGATATGCCAATAATAACCTTGTTGAAGGAGTTGTCTTGTCGGGGATTGTGGCGGCTTCTATGGCCCGTCCCTGATGTCATTGTGGTCTTTCTTGATACTAGAGTTGGCCTTGCTCCCGAGAATCGCACATCACGATAGAGTTCCATGAGATTCCTTGCGGTAAAGAGTTGCTACCAAAATGTAGTTGTGACATGGGATCATTGGAATTTAGGCGAGATGTGGGTTATAACCGAATGATGGTAGGCGTGGAAAGATTGTTTGGGCGTTTGGATGAATGACTTTTTATTTTCCAAACTTGGGATGGTGGATGGCGGATTTTGGAGGATAGTGTTTTGGAACCAACACTTTTACTTATGCCTTGTTTGATGACCATTTTGAAGGAGGTGGACATGTGTTATATGTGGGAGTCCTCTTGTCTTGTGGCTCCATATTGTGATTGACTTTTTCTTTTGACAGATTTTCTTTGCTTGATCCACTTGTCTTTGGGAGCCATTTTAATTTCATTTGTCCACTTGTATTTTTGTTTGATTCAATGGCCTTTGACATTTGATTTTGATCTTTTGATTTGTATGACTTTTTTTTTGTTAGTTCCAAAGGGGAGGTTGATTCATGATAGAATGATGGTTTATGGTGTGGGTGGAGGGGGTGTTGGCAACAATCTTATGACAAAGATTTCTCATGGACTCCATTTTGATGTTTGTATCTGACAAGGTTGCCCCGATGCTCGAGGAGATACCAGCGGCATCGTTTGATTTGTTATCGAGGAATAACCAAGACCTTGATATACGTAATTTTCACGAAGGCGTATTGGTTCTAGAATGCCTTGTTTGTGTATGCCTAGTCATTTTCCTTGATATTGCATGCTTTGAGAAATTCTATTTGCGATGGGATATTTGTTGTTTTGAAAGTAAGATGCTAACCCATCATTAGGTATGTGGATACTGTCACTTGTAATATTTTTGTTTGCAAGAAAGCCTGCTCTAAAAAGGATAGATGACCCTAGTTGATAAAGTTTCTTAGCTTCATTGTCATGCTGGACATATTCCTGATTGATATCTTTGGTCTGATTGTGTGACATGTCAAGTTCAAATGATTCTATTGGTGTTTCCAAGGAAATGTCGAAGCCATCATTATGTTTAGTGTCATAGATTCCAATGATTTTAGCTATAACTTGATCATATGCAAGCATCTCCTTAGTGGAAGATTCTTGTTCTAGAGGAATATCATCTATGTGTCCCATGGAGGCAAGTGTCTCATCGTGGGAAGTGTCAATAGTTGAGGGATTTAGAAGGTTAGGAAGTGTTTGATCATGAATGGCGTAAAGGTCAAGGAGTGGATCGTCTTGGATTTCTTGGTCAATAGTAGGGTCTTGGTCAAAGATGGGGTTGTCATGGATTTGGACTTGTTGGTCAATGGTAGGGTTGTCATGGATTTGGACTTCTTCGTCAATGGTAGGTGTATTTTAGATGTCATGATTGTTTTGAAGGACTTCTTGGATGGACTGAAAGATATGGTCATGGGATGAACTACCTTGTTCTTGACATGAGGATGACATTATAAGGTCATGCTTTGGGCTTTCATCTTGACATGTATTCTTGGGTTTATTAAATGGGATTTGACTTTGAGTAATGAAAAAAAATTTCATGACTAGATGTGGCTTGTGAGGGATGATTTGAAAAAGTTAATGAATAAGAAAGACTAGGATAGGGCGGTGATGGGGACTTGGGTGGACTAGTATGTGAAGGACTAGGATATGACATGGGTACTTGCATTGGACTAGTATGTGAAGGACAAGGGTGTAATGGAGGCTGGGACCCGGATATGACATGGAGTCTTGGACCGAATTAGGATGTGACATGGAGACTTCGACTATATTAGTTGGTAATGACATAGGATATGAGATAGGGACTTGGATTGGATTGGAGTAAGGTTTACTAAAATGGGACGTGGAGACTTGGGCCGAATCGATATGGTATGATGTGGGGACATGACATGTGTTGGTAGATAGTTGATAAGCCATGTAGACTTGGACATGATTGATAGGTGAAGGGTCAAAATATGACGTGGAGGTTTGGAATGGACTAGTTGATAGTTGGCTTCCCTTGTCAAGGTTAGGATAAGGGTGATAAGTGGACGTTTGTTGTGAATTATTGGTAGGATTTATGTCAAGTGACTGTTGATGGTGAGGGTAGACGGATGGAGGTGGAAAAGTATTTATTTCAAAGCCTTGTGGTAACTTAGCCCCTTGGTCCAAAAGCATGGCTAGATACCTTTGAGGGTCTTGTAAGACTGATTTTTCTACAAAGGAGGCTATATCAGGGTTTTGCGCTGCAGCTTCTAAGTCTTACGCATATATAGATCCATTTTGTTCTCTTTATGAATGGTTCAAAAATGTTTTGTGATGAAGATGGCATGTTCATGGAAGATTGCATGTTCATGTTGTGAAATGGAGTCAAAAAGGTCAATGTTTGACTTAGTTTGTTTCTAGATGTTTATTTGTTGTTTGGAGTTGTTTTGGTATCTAGAAAACACTTTAAGCGAGATATTTTGTTGTAAGCAAACACATGAGACAAAGCGCCAATCCTATGGTTAGGCGGGACAATATTATTCGCTAGATTTAGAATGACTTGGTTAGGACTAGATGGGATGATATTGATTATCCTTAGACCGTTTGACAGGGAAGCCAAGATAGGTGGCAGAGGCATGAAAGGATGGGGTGGCCTTGGTAAAAGTCGGGGAGACAATAAAATGTCTGAAGAAAGACCTAAAAATCATAAAATGTCTTGAATAAAAATGCAAAAACATCCAAATCAATGTCAAAATCCTAAAAATGGTGTCAAAGTCAGTCATGTCAGTCAGTCCATGTCATTATCGAACTACATTGTCTCTACGCATTTGCTCACGTGGGCAAGGCCATCAGTCGATGAGTCCCAGAGACATTAGGTCAGTCCTTTTAAGTTGGTCCAAATAAAATCATGGCACTTGTCACAATCGTCACATCAGTTAAATAAGTCAGACAGTCAAAATCAAACACAAGACAATCATTTGAAATGTCAATGTCAAAATGATCACTGTTTTAGCGCCTATGAGTCAGTTTTAAAATGACCATATCTTGGTCATACGAAGGTCTTTTTTGATGCTTTTTTTTTTGAAATAGGGTAGAATTTCGTAAGCTATCCAATGGTGTAAGTGTTTCTTAACTATAAATTAGTTAGAATTTTCAAATTCGCATTTAAAGTAAGAACACATGATAACTTGGCTAAGTTTTAGGGTGTTTTGGTAAATGATTCATCTAACCCTTGTATCCTTTTATTTCTTTTGATCTCATCTAACATTTTGATCACTTTTGTAGGTTGGAAATCAAAATCAAAAGAAAGAGGAGCATGGGGATGATATTTTGTCTAATCAAAGTGTTTTTTTAACACTTAAGTGTTTGTTTAACACTTCTTCAAAGAATTTGTCTTCCTTCTCCTTCTTAGACACTAGTTTTCAATTGGCTTAAAAGAACCTTTTCATTTCTTTGCAAAGGCTAAATGTCCCTAGATCAAGCAAATTACGATCGGCCTATTGGATTAACAATTGAACAAGACAATTCCTCACATTCTCATTTGGTGCTTAAAACTTAACTCACAATTGCTTTGAAAGTTATAAAACGAACAAGTGTTTGATTTGTGTGATTGTCTTTTGAGTACGTATCCTCTCCCCTTGCGCTTCGTGCGATCTAGGGTGCAAGAGAAACACTCAAAATACATTTTATTGCTTTGAAACACTTCAATTTGGGCTTAAAAATTGAGCATCTTGTGCGAGTGTGAGTAGGGGCATTTTTGCGTACATTCTCTTTCTTTGTACCATCAAAGATCGATCGAGTTACGGATTGTGTTTTTGCTTGCTTTGTTTATCTTAGAGGGCCTCAGCTTTCTAGAAAAATACTCACCCAAGTGGATGACTCAACGGGTAACACTCTAAAGCCAAGAGTATTTCCAGCCGGGATATAAATGAGGGTTTTGGTTAAACGCCATAATCACGCCGTTGGTTCGGCTGTGATGATCCTAGCGGGACTCTTGCCGAGTGTCAATCTCCAATTTAACGGAAAGTCCTTACTAGAACTCTATGTTAGAATTTTCCAAAAATCCTTAATCTATTTGTTGGTGCAAGAACGGTCGCTCTGAAGCCACCCCACACTTCCCCACGGCTCCTAGTAGAGATGAGCATGTCATGGAGTTTCTTATGGTGGCCATTTTTTCACTCCATTGGATTTAATGAGCCGTGGAGGGGAGCCAAGGTCAAGCATCTAACCATCCGCTAGAGATAAGCTGTAGCTGGACTTGTCCAAGTGGGAATCCAACAACATTGTCTTTACACATCCATAGGGTTTGTAATTATGCCCTTGTTTGAAAACACAAGGTGTATTCGAAAACATTTTAAAACAAACATTCAACATGATTCTCAAAATTTCAAACCCTCTTGAAGACAAATATCATTGACTCAATCCATATGTTATTGCTTTCCCTTGGGATTCACATCCTTAGAGGTTTCTAAACATTGGATTATATCTCAATTTGTCTTCTTAAGTAAACAATAGGAAAACCCTTTGCCTTAAGTTCATTAAATTTCCACATAACATATATTGTGGGGTTTGAAGAAATTAAGACATTGGACATCTTAGTTTGAAACTTTAATCAAAGAGAGTGTTTTTGGTAAAATAAATCCATTAAGCAAAGACTAAGCAAAATGAACTTTCATGTGTGTTGAAGACTCCAAAATCCCAAAAGCAAAAATCATTGATTGGAAATCCAAAATGTTCAAATCATTCCTTGGTTAACAAAGGTCTTTAGGAAGCATATGCATGCTCTTCGATACCTAGGTCTTGGAAAATACAAAGTGGTCTTTTTTAAGGTTCATCTAGGGATCAAAACAAATCAAACCTCTTTCATCCATCTTTCAAAACATCCAAACATCCATCTCACAAGTCATCTTTTGAAAAACCTTGAAATCATCCTTGAAATGCTAGGCTTTATGAAAAAATCAAGCAATCATTCAAACTCATTGAGATCAAGTCCTTGAAAACATTTATCAAAACACCTTTGGCTAGGAATGTGTGAATGCATCCTTTTGCATATCTTTAGTCAAAGTCATCCAAATCATCTTGTCTAGCTTAGTGTATGTAGATGAATCCTTCTCCATATACTTAGTGAAACAATCATTTTGTTTGGGCAGGTGTGGGTAGATGCATCCTTCTCCTCACACATATCCAAATCATCATCCTTTGAACACAACTATCCTTTAGATCATTATCAAACCTCTTAGGGTCTTTTTGTTCAAAGTCCAAATCAAACTCCAAATCAAGATCAAGGACAAAAATCTCAAAATCCAAAAAAATCAAACCAATCAAAAATCCAAAGCCTAGTATTTCATTCAAGATTTATCAAAAGCCAAAAACATCCATAACATCCATCTTTGAACATCACCATCATATC
>VDFB02067942.1:0-28590 GCA_007258455.2 Sequoia sempervirens | reverse complement strand
AGTAGTCATTTATTTAGTCATTGTAGTCATTATAGTCATTTATTTAGTCATGGTTTAGTCATGTTAATCATTTATTTAGTCATTTATGAACTAATGCTTTCAGATGTGTATGCAAACTCTTATGTTTGGAGAATGCTATTACAATAACTAGTCTATGAAATTGCAAACCAAGAGAAAATTTTGTTCCGGTTGAATAATATAAAACTTTAAAGCTCTTATGTTATTAAAACTTCAACAAATTTGGGATTGAAACAACATTGGAAAATAATTCTCTATATATTCAAACTGTATATAAAATATGTTACAAAGAACTCTATATATAGAGTTTTGAATACAAAATCTTTTGCAATATACAAACTGCTGATTTATTATACTTTTAAAATTGAAAAAAAACTAAAACTAAATGGTGTGAATGTATGTCTTCAGTGATGCCACTATTGCACATGAGATGGGCAGTAAATGCATCTAGTATGTAACGCCCCGCCTTGGTTACCATTATAACAAAGTGTAAAGAGTAAAGTTAACTAAATATATATTTTTTAAAGTTAATTAATTACACAATTGCAATAAATTTTCCAAGACAGTGTTACATAAACATATTAAATAAACTCAACACATTATCATAATTCAAGTACAAAACTAATGTCATGAATGTTTCAGTTTAAATAACTTAATATAATCATATATCCAACTGAACATATTACAAAATGAGAGATTTCAACAAATCTCAATACAACAATAAGATGGTACAATGAGTACACTCTTATTTAAGAGGTGAGTTTACAAAGTATAAAGTGATCACCACACAACTGATGTCCATATCCTCGAACATGCTTCGCATCCACAGTCATGATCCAAGAGGTAACTAGAACCATCTGCAAACATAAGACCATCTACAGGAATATCCAAGGAAGATAGAGCACGGTTTCCTCCCGACCACGTGAAACCCAAAGGTCCACTCCCTATGTGCTAGGAGATAATTGATAGGTCCACAAACAAAGAAGATAGAACATTACGTTTACGTGGTTTACAGATTCACATAATGACATTACAATTACAAATTCAAATAGATACAATTCAAGTAACAAATAATGTCAAAATAGAAAACTGAACACAAGGAACACCATCATGGTATAGACTAAGAGTGTCATCACATTGTCGGGATAGGCTACCCTAGTGAATCTTCCTAGACTACCGGCCCTCTCCAAGAGTTACCCTGGTAGCCTCTACCAATTCCCAGCCCCTATGTGGACTAATCTGGAGTCGTTTCATCTTTCAAGTGGACAAGATGATGACTTGCCATTCCAGGCCTTCTTGGCATTTTCTCAACCTAAACGAGTGTTAAGAAGATAGGCTAGGCAAACTATTATCTAATTTAGTATTTAGAACTACCCAACCCCTAATATATTAGTTAGGTTATCACTTAATTAACACACCTACATTAGGTTACCCAGACAATCACTTTCAAATTTTGGCCCCTACTGCAAGCCACTCTTTCTATAACATGACTCAACATAAAATCAATCTAGGGGTAGCTATCAAGCACAAAAATCAAAACCTGAATATTTATGTCCTTCACTAGAGGCAAATCACAATCTCTAGGATGACACTTAAAAAGACCACAAAATAATACAAATCTTTACCCCACATAAGACAATTGTAATATGAGCACCATCATAGAAATGTTATAATCTTACCAATACAAATTCCATTTTTCAAACTTTTGATGAAAATAAAATATCATCATCAATATTACTCTATATACTCACACCAAATAGTTACAATTTACCAAACTTCAAGAGTTCACAATAACACACTATAGATATTAATTGATCACATACTATTTTAAGAAAACACTTCAATAACATTATACAATAAAGATACTTTAAATCTTTTAAAGAAGTTAGATGAATCACAATAAAATTCTATAAACTATTCCTTATTAATTACACTACTCCATATATCATGGATTATAAATTCCTCTCAATAATTTGTTGGTATTATTATTGTTTTATAATTTTTAATCTATAAGATAAAAACACCATGCATTCTATGCGAGTATCATTTGTAGGAAAACTAATCTGGTGGTGTTCTGTGCATTCAAGAAGCAAGAATTCACCATGCAAATTGCCATGCATCAATACTGCAGCGTAGATTAAGAATCTCAATAAACCTATGTCTAAATGTGCATGCATAGAGCAGATAATTACTAGTGCGGTAAGACAAAAACAGTAAGCACAAGGTAAGTTCATCACTTAGAACCTGAGCTATGATCTATAGGAGATAGCGAATGCCATAATTGGCAAGGGTACATGATGAAAATTATAGAATGAATTACCAGAAAGCCCTAGATAGCCGTGCCATATCAATACAGATCAAACTCCATGCATATAATACTATCCTACTGCCATTGTTTAATAACTAGTTAAAAATATTTCATTTTTACAGGAGAACTAGATGAGATCTTCACTACGCAAATGATATACTGTCTATTAGATTGTACAATAGCAATAAGGAAGCTGCGTTGGTTTCACAGGAAGGACAATCTATAAACTAACATGCTAATTGCATGCAAGATGTGGAGTATACACAGATTAAGGCATAACTAATCTAAATGCATATCTAAAGGATCTACAGGTACAGGCATCTAAAGAAGAATTCAATATACCATCTCAGATCCAAATTCAACTGCTAATGGATTAATAGTATGGAAACCCTTAAATCACCTATTATTCAAAGGAATTGATATCAAGGTATCTAATAGTCAGTATCTTGCATAAAAGGCAAAATGAAAGTTTAAGAGTCACACCCAAATCTGCAGATGTTATAACTCTTTTCTTAAATAGCGTTCGCTAAGAACTCAACAAGACAGGGATTCCTTTAAGTGGCACAACTTTAAGAAGATTTTATACTTGAAGAATCTTTAGACATTAAGCAAATGAGATTACAGGTATATCTGATATGTACCAAACAATGGTATAATCAAAAGCTCCAAGGAATCACAAATTTCAGATAGAATATTAACATATTCCAAAATATTTTCATCTAAACAAGAAAATTGGCATCAAGCCAAGATAAAAATATTTTAAGGAAATCTCAGGAATCTAGCTCAAGACGTCATTTATACCGATTGATTATATGTTTACTACAAGGTTAATAGCTAACTCTTTAAAATACTCTGATGTTATAAAGTCACAAAGTTATACATTCAGCAAATAATAATATGAACCAAACTATTTAAATAGTATGACATGCATATTCTTGGCTGGGGCAGTGCCTATTTATATGTATATATCCATTCTATTTGGTAATGATTTAATCAAACACCGTATATACTCAAGAGAAAACTATTGTTATCAAGGAAAAGACAAATCTCAGAACTTCTAAGCATTTTCACATAGGTTGCTAGCCATCATCCAATCAAACTAGGCATGCGAATAATTGAGGAAGGATTAGGAATGGTCGATCTTGATTTCCACTATAGAAAGCACCAATTCACAAAAAAATCATACAAAAAAATACTTGGTAAATTGTTAGCTATCCTGTACTGAATTCTCTGACTTCTCTTCCAAAATTCTCATTTAACCACCAGAACTGGTTGAAGAATTCAAATGCCACCTATCCCAAATAAGATGGTTGAAAAATAATTCAGAAATAGCTACCTCCCCTCAATTTTTAAATGCTACTGCTATGTAAAACTAGAGAAGAATGCCTCTTGAAATATTGCCGTCCTCCTCTTTTTCAGAAATCTCCTATGTAAATTATGCATGTATCCCCGAACTAATTCACTCACTAAGCTGGAAATATTATTGAAGGTGAAATCCAGAAGCATCTTTTGTATTGCAAAACCACGATCTTTGTAAAAAGCCCCCAAATTCCCAAAAGCTTGCCGACTTTCTACAAAAATTTCTAGAACCTAAGATAACCAATTCCCGTACTTTCCCAATGCAATAAGTTTATTTCTAATATGGTCGACCAGTTCAACATAACATTAACTCCAGATCCCCTTTTAATTATCTTTCATTTAGAAATTTATAACTTGAAGAAGACTTCTTCTCATATATATTTGTTTCCACTATTACAGGCACTAAACAGGAAATAGATCTTATCTACAGCCGCACAGGTGAAGAGGTAGATGAAATACATATTTAGAAATTATAGGCTTTGACCAAATTCTAGTCACTGAGACAATAGTCAATTACAAAGCCAACAGATTTAGTTTAAGATGGTTGCGCCTAGATTTAGAGGACAAATTTTATATATTAAAATTGTAAGCTGTGATTCTATAGTTGAAAATAAAGAAAATACCAGTGGAAGACTTTATCTTCAACAATTCAATAAAAGAGAATTACAAGTATTAACAGACCGGTATCTAATTTAATATTCTACCAGTAATACCTTGCGCATACTATGGATTTCTTCTACAATATTCAGAGGGTTAATACAAGAAGATAGGATATAGTATTGTCAAATTCTATGAAGACCATCAACATATATATATATATATATATATATATAACATCATCAATAATGGTACAAGGTGATGGCATAGGAAGGACATGATATAGGTAAAAGAAGAGATCTAAATTTTTATTATAGGATTCTGACCAAATCAACACTTGTATCATTTTAGCTCAAAGTAATTATTCCATAACGTTTGATTCTTGAATCTAACAATTTTACGTTTAATTTGCACAATTAAAACAACAATAATATTATTTTAATTAAAACATTGCAAAGAAATAACTTATTTAATTTAACTTAATAAATTAAATCATTAACATTGGTTAAAACATTAATAAAATTTTAATAAAATTAAATATTATATTCGCAAACACCAAACAATATATATTTGAACAATACAAGATAGACTGGGCTACATGGGGTAACACAGAGATACTCATTCAAAAACAAATGATGGTTCAAAAGGACCTGTCAATACCTCCAACAACATATTTATAATGAATTAGGGTACACTCATAACTGACAAGCAGGTGGAGCCACTACCCAGTACCTGTGTCTGCAAGAAACATCAAAGTTAAAACATACATACATATATATATACTTATGTTAGAAAACACATCGTGAATAAAAATTGCAGCATAGCAGGGTACTCACGAATGAGTAATGCTACACTGTCTTATTCACCGACACAAACAAGCAAGATCAATCATAAAAAATCATAAAAACATGATAAACATAAGCAATAGTCATAAACAAATAAGCCATATCATGAATGAATCTATCTCAGTATCATCAAACTAACATAACCAAATAACTAGGATGCCAATATAACATTCAATAAATCAAAACAACATAGTATCAAAAGTAATCTAAAGCATCTATCATGGAGACTCAAACTAAATAGCATGTTGGAAACTAGAGGGACACTACATAGTAAGGCACTGGTTTTGCATTTTCTCCTTGCTCTGTACCTATCCACAATCAAAAAATAAACATATTATTAGGTAGCATAAACAACGAATATCTTAAAAGCAAATACCCATAAGCATTAGAGTAAGTCTAATAAATAAAAATGCATAGAATTAATGATATTACAGAAGAAATGCATTTGCAAAAGAATTAATATCAGAGTGATATCTTAAATATTACTAGTTTATCATAGCAATATCTCCTTGCTATGTACTGTCCATAAACATATTACTAAATAGTTGTAAACAATGAATATCTTAAATGCAAATACCCATAAGCATTAGAGTAAGTCTAATAAATAAAAATGCATAGAATTAATGATATTACAAAAGAATAAATATCAAAGTAATATCTTAAATATATTACTAGATTATCAAAGTAAGTCTAATAAATAAAAAATGTGTAGAATTAGTGATATTGCAAAAGAAATAATCTCTACTTTTTCGATTTTGGATTCAATTATTGTATTATTCTTTAAATCAAATCACTACAATATCTTGAAAAAATAAATTTCATTCTAAATTTAAATTAAATTCTAATTTCTAATTTAACAATTACTAATTTACAGATGCTCTAAAAAGCCTTGAAGGAAAAACAAAAAGAAGGTGCTTTAAAAACTCAGCTAGTAATAAAATTATTTAAGAAATTTCATTCTAAATTTAAATTAAATTCTAATTTCTAATTTAACAATTACTAATTTAGATATAAAATCAACCTTTCTTTTTTAGTTTTTTCTTTTCTAATGAAATAGAAAAACTAAAAAAGAAAGATTGCTTCAAAAAAACTAAACTAGTAATAAAATTATTTAAGAAAACTTAAAAACTTCAATTTTATTCTAAATTTAAATTAAATTCTAATTTATAATTTAGCAGGTTATAATTTTAGATATAAAAGCAACCTTTATTTTTTATTTTTTCTCTTCTAATGAAAAATAAAAACTAAAAAATAAAGATTGTTAAAAATTAAGCTAGTAATAAAATTATTTAAGAGAAAAACTAAAACTTCAATTTTTTATTCTAAATTTAAAATTTCATTCTAAATTTAAATTAAATTCTAATTTATAATTTAACAATTACTAATTTAGATATAAAAGCAACCTTTCTTTTTTAGTTTTTCTTTTCTAATGAAAAAGAAAAACTAAAAAAGAAAGATTGCTTCAAAAAAACTAGAAGTGTAATGCCATGCACGCAACCCTAGGGGAAGTTGCAAACTACAAAACAATTTAACAACAATTTTTTTTAAAAAAAATACAAATACATGTGTGATTGCAACACAAAGCCCACAATCCCCTAAGGTTGCGAGACAAAGATTAATTAATTCACAATTTAAAACAACATGCATGAAATGAAACATAACAACATTCACTTAACTAATTAAAGCACATACACTCCATACATGAGATTATCATTAAGACCATGAGATCCTTCATGGTTACCAAAGACAAAAGTTATAAGATTACAATTACATCTCTCATTCCTAGAATGAGGTAATTCAATAGCATGATTGTTTATTACAATTTTCCACCTCGATAATAATGAGGGGTAAATAAAATACAAGAGCAACTAGCATAAATGAAACCAAGGTAGCAATTGGAATTCCACGAGCTTTCAAACACGAAAGTCTCGTCCACATAAGCCAATGAAAAAACAACAGAGTAAGGTGCACGTTCCACCCAACCATGTGATACCCAAAGGCTCACCCCCCGTGCTAGGAGATAGTAACAAGGGTTTCAGGTCAAGACCAACAACCTCTAAACATAGGCAACATGACTCAACTGAGAAAGGATACAAACATGACATCACATGACACAAAGGTTACTATGCTTCTAGTTTTGAAATAGTAATCACATCACGAATACAAAAATAATGCTGACCTAAGAGAAGTGTCATCACAATGTCGCATTGGATATCTTGGCAAGTCTTCCTAGGTCTTGGCCCCCATCTCGGGATATCCTAGTAACCTCTAACGACTCCCGGCCCCACATGCAAACCAATGCGGAATCAGTTATCTTTCAAAGGGACAAGATAATGATCTTGCCATTCTAGGCCTTCTCGTCTCATCCCAAGTCTATACAAGCACTTGCATCCATGAGCAAGGAAAAATTAATCTTTTTAAATGTTGGTACCCCTATGCTAATTAATTGGTTTAATTTTTCACTGAATTAACCAACTTACATTGAGATGTCCTAGCACCACTTTGTGTGCCAGCCCTCAATGCAAGCCACTTCTCTAAGACAACACGTGGAACTATGCCACCTCCAAAGGTACTCAAATATGACCTAGGGATAATGAATCCCTAACCACGACATGAAGTAGATAAAACCCACCCAAGATAATCAGATATAACACTGGACGCACGTAAACACTACCCATGGCAAACAAGGTTGAATGACATGCTGACAACCCCAAAACACATAAAAGATGACTCAATCTGGAAGACTTACGAGAACTGACTCAACACCCAACAAGAATAAGTACCCCACGATGAAAGAAAGCTTGCAAACAAAATAAGGTAATCTACCTTCGGATTTCGTAAATCCAATCATTCATCGCATTAGTGCATTTAAATAGTTTAAATAACTAGGTTCTTGCACAATCACATAAGGGTTTGAATGTTCATTTGATTCTTGTTGACGCAATACACACAATATCTTTAAATCAATTTCTTTTCTTTTAATAACCAATAATTTCCCATAAACCAACTTTCATTTATCCCTTAACAATTAACTCATTATAATTTAAATATTCCTTTCATTTAGAAAATAAATCACATTTAAAAATATATATATATTTATTAAATATCTATATAATCAGATATACATATATATATACACTCGATATATATATACCTAATTACATATATATAAAATATATATATATATATAATTAATATTTACATGTGCATGATAATTACTTAAGCATTTATTAAAATATATTATACACATATTATAATATATATATTATATAATAGTATTAAATTATTATATATAACATATATATTAAAATATATATATAAATTATATTTTAATTGACAAAATAAAATATTGAAAACAAATTTCATATTATATATATTAAATATAAAACATATAATATACAATATGTTATATGTTTTATATTTAATAAATATAATAAATGAAATTTAAAAAAAGTAAATTTTAAACCAAACGCCATCCACATTTTAGGGTTCGGCCGCGCCCTATTTGAACAGGGGACGCAGCCCCCATGAATGGGGGCGGCGGCTTGTGTAGGCAGCGATGGCGCTGCCTCCACAGGCAGCCGTCGCCATTCTTGGGGTGGCCGAGGGTTTAAACCCTCCCCCAATACACATAGCCCATCATTTAAAACAATCCGGCATGCGGATTTTCACACGCCTTCGACTGGTAAAAAGGCGGAAATTCTGGGTAAAACCCAGACTGGTAAAAAAACACAGTTTCTCATTGTTCAAATTTTTTGATAGAAACATTTCACAAATAAATAAATGTATATGTATTTGCATATATATATATATATATATGCATATACACAGTCATAATAAATGACTGTAAAAAGCTTATTTTCCATACCCAGATTGAGCAAATGCTCAATCTGAGAATTACAATAATTTGCCATTGAAATTGCTAGATTTAACACAAAAAAAATAAAGATTTCTCACAATATGAATTGAGATTTTTCCAAGCAATTACACTTTCAAAGAAAACGATTGAATTTCCATGGTTGTTTTCAAGATTTTCATAGATAGTTTTCATTCACTTTTTTTTTTTGTTTTCACTAAGTTTGAGAGTTCTTTTGTTCAAATTCAAATGAAGATCTTCTCATGGGTTTTCAATCAAAGTTTGAATTCCATTAACAAATTGAACCATTTCAAACAAAAAGCAATAGGATTTCAAAATGAGATTGCATAATAATAAAAAAAAACATGGAACCTTTTGTTTTTCTCCAAGCTATTTGAATCCTTCAATGGAGGTTGCTCTCCTTCAAATTTTGCTTCAACCAATCTTTCCAATCCTTCTTCAAAATTTTCTCCAAGAATTTTCAAGTTTCTTGTTGCTCTCCAAAATTACCATTTTCAAAAAAAGATCATTCAAAAAAGAAAATGCATTTCCTTATGCCCTTCTCCAAAATTGTCAAACCCCTAATTTGGGTTCACCCACCATAGTTATTGCTATTTTGGATATTTTTGGATATTTTCATTTTTGAAATTTACTAAAACAATTCTATTTCCCATTTCAAATGCATAACAATTATTTAAAACAAAATTCTATTTGCACCCCAAAAGCCAATTAAATTCTCTTTTATCCACAAAATTGAATTTGCTAATTGCATTTAACAAAAAAAACATATTTTATTTTATTTCAAGAGGAATGCAAGGCAATTACTATTTTTTGATTTGCCACAATATCTATTAATGCTAACACAATTGAACTAATTTAATTAATCAACAATAAATCTAATTCATGATTAGGTCATTTTATTGATTGAATTAAATTAATTGATTATTTAACAAGCACTCTTTTATGAATTTTGGCAATAAATTTAAATAAAGCAAACACCATTTCACTAGGAAATTTAATCACGCAAGCAAAGAGAGACGAGATGACAAGAAAATAACTTATACCAACTGACAACCCGACGACCCACTATGGCTAGGGTGATGTCACGACACAGAAACCCAAGCTACTATCTCCCAATTGTTTTCCGTTGAACAAGGGACATGCTCAGACCTGCAAAATCAGGTGGAGTCAATGTCCTGTACCTGTATCCTGCACACAACACAAGTGTCGAACATGCATACATATATATATAAATATTAAAACACACCATGAAGAGGGAATCGCGGAATCACAGGGCACTCACGTGCGAGTGATGTAATCCCGTCCCCTTCACCAATACAATATCGCTAACTGACGTCTCTATTCATCAATGGTATAATCAAAGCATAAAGCATCAATAATTCACATACATGATAATTTTAATCCATAACATGAAATAGTAATATCATCTGAACAAAGTACCATCACATCAAAAACATAATATTTACATCACTTGACAATTAGCGGTCAAAGTAATCAAGTTACAACCAACGTGCTGACAATGCAAAACATACATAATGAACATTGTTCGATCAAAAGAAAAAAATGGAGGTGTGTTACACTAAGCTAGTAATAAAATTATTTAAGAAAAACTAAAAAAAAAATTAGAATGTCTCTTGATAACTAAAATTCTGTTGTAATAAAATTATTTAAGAAAAACCAAAAACTTCAAAAAAACTTAAATGTATATTATTGACTGCAACCATGAATGGAAGATACACTATGAAGCTGTGAATGTGCTCGAAATTATTGAAAGCACTGTGAGAATAAAATGGGTTCAAGAATACAAGCCTAGATTATTTACAAAATCTACTTCAAGAACAAAATCTGAAAATGAATGAAAATAGGCCAGAGATTTTAGGAAATGTCAAAAGTTGTGATATTAAGTGGAAAGAAGTTGAAACAAAGCCCTCTATTAAAATCAAGATTTCCAATAAATATAATAATTCTCTCAGTTATGAAGGCCCTCTATTAAAATCAATATTTCCAATAAATATAATAATTCTCTTAGTTATGAAGGTGCTCTCTGGGAATTCAGACACACTTTGGCTGCTCCTGTCGAATCTGTCATTCATCCCATTCACAATTAGACACTTTACTTGGATGAAGAGCATAAAAGAAAATTAAAGAAAGAATTTCAGGGCATGCCATTTATATAATTTTTGGAGTTTCCTTTGTGGAAACGTCAAGTATACAAAAGTTTGTTTTATTGAGTATTGGGTCTCTACCACACAACCATGAGGAAGAGAAAATGAACATAAAGAAAAATATCCAAAATGCTATGAAGGTCACGACCATTAGAACACAGAAAGCCCTCAAAATAATGAAAATAGTAAGTTGAGAGTGCAAAGTTTTACATTTTCTATAGAAAGAAAGTAACCCATCAAGATTTGTGCAGGGAGATACAAGGGTTTTTATCATATTGCCTCTATTGAGCCTATTCTCATAGAAATTTAAGAGATAAGAATAATGAAACTTACACAAGATTGTTGTAAAGGAGATGCCCTCCAAAGTCTTCAGAATGAGCCTCAAAGATACTCCAATGGTGGTCAAACAAAGAGGAGAGATATCAACAAATGGTAAGAAAAGGAAATACAACAGAAAATACTCAGTCGCGACCAAGTGAGCTCGATAAAATGCTTCAAAATGGAGAATACTTTTCAGTTTCAAAACCAAAGACTTACCTCTGCAAGATTTTTTTTTAGGAAAATCATTAGAAATAACAGAATGAGTCACCATTCCACTCTCAAACCCTACCCAGGCATGGCGGTGTTGAGTTTTCTCCAAAAATACAAGTGAAAAATGAAATGAGATTAGGGCTTGGTTTCTTTTTGATTTAGGGTTTTTTCATTACCCTAGGCCCAATGGTTTATTTTTCACATTGTATTAAAGAAAATAGGTACCTTTTATGATTTTTATTAGAAAAATCAAATACCATCACCCACTTTCTTGCTTCTTTACTTCATTTGATTTTGATTTCAAAATTAAATCTCCCACTTTTAAATATATTATAATATTATATTTCTATTATAATATAAATATTATATTATATTATACTATATTATATTATTATATAATATAAATATTATATTATTATATAATATATTATATATATAATAATAATATTATACTATATTATTATTATTATTATATTATATTATAATACAATACACTTCCTCAATTCATTTTTTTTAATTAACCACTTTAATATCATATTGTCTAATTTTTATGTGTGACTAATTATTTAGTCATTTTTATTTGTGTGACTAATTATTTAGTCATCTTTATTTGTGTTTTGAAATGAAAGATAGCCCTCAAAATGCAATTGGATTGTTTAAATCATATTTTATTAGTGAAATTGACCAAAATTGCTCTTTGATACATTTGACATGCTAACACAATAGGAAAATCAAATTGGCTTCAAAACATAGTTAAAAACATTAACAATTCATTGACATAATGAGTAATAACAGTTAAAGAATGTAAATGTTAAATTTTTTTATAAAATATGTCAAGGCCTTAAGACTGCATCGAGAGGCAATGTCTTCCACGCAATAGGTATTTTTGGTGCACCAAGCAACCTAGGCGGCCAAATGGCTCACTTAGGTAGGGGTCCCATGAGGGGGGCTTAAGCTCTATGGATTATGATCAAATTCAAAAGAAAAAAGAATAGAGTAATAGTCATTTATTTAGTCATTAATTTAGTTAATTATTTAGTCATTTATATTTGTCTGATATTAGTCATTTTAGTTGTGATTTTACCCGATGACTAAGATTAGTCATATAAATGACCAAATTAGCCATTTATTTTCAAGTCTACTAGCGTTGGTCATGTGACTAAAATATTTGAATCCACATGACTAAAGAAACTGAATCGCGTAGTCATTTATTTGTCAAATTCTACTAGTGATAATCATGAAGCTTCCAAGCAAATGATTAAAAACAAAGAAGAACTTATCTATGGATTCATAAGATAATTTGTAAACATTGATTAAAGTGTTAAGCTTTATCAATTAATACTTGCCACTCGTATTTCTCGCCATAAAGTGATACATGTAACAAAGGAAAAGCATTTAGATCCAAAATATTAAAGCTTTACGGAGGTATTAAGCTAAGAAAACACCTCAATTTTCAACAACTTTATACATTCAAATCACCTATTGTATCAATCTCTTGATAATATCATCAGGCTTATTTGTGTGCATGTATTTTGTGGAAGTTTCTGGTTTTTTTCTTTATGATCTTGGAAATCATAACATGGTATGAAAGCCATGCAAGAAAAACCCTTCCGAAAATATTGCATCTAACCTAGTATAGAGTTCCATGCAATTTAATTTGCATGTAATCTTAATATTTGTTTGGGTGTGATCTCAAATTTTATTTGGGATTAATGTGATTCACATGCAACTATATAGAAATACAAAGATTTCACATCCACATGATTGTTCGTAAATAATGTTAAATAATAAATTTATAGATATTTTAAGTGCATCTACACATTTTAAACATAACATCCAAATGCACTTGTATCATATTTTCCTACAAATATAGTTCACACCTTAAATCTTGTAATTACAAAAAATTGACTTTCAATCAAATAAATTCCAAAATAAGTTAGGAAGTATCATGCTTACTCCCAACTGCATATAGGATATTAATAAGGAATAAAATTCATTATCATTCAAATACCTCTCCAAAAGGAATCAATGAATTATCTACCATTCCTCATAATAAATTCATAAGGGTTAGTTATGCTCTTTCTATGTGAATATTAAGATTTTTGGAGGGAGATATGGCTAAAAGATTATTAGATGCTATCAAATTTGAGATTAGTAAGCAAGGGAAATAGTTTATCCAATTCCCAAAATTATCCTACATTAGAATGTAAGGATTCATTGGTGCTCCATATAAGATTCCTAAGCATCCCAATGATAAGATTATCTTGCTACAAGTATTTAGATAATTGGTGGACACTCATGTGCATTTATAGTCCAAGCATAGATTTGGAGTTCAATTCCCCATTATTCTTAATAGATTATCACCTAGTAGATTATGCAAGTATCCATGGTTAACCTAGGAAATGGTACAAGAGACCAAGAATCATAGAGCTCCTAGTAACAGTAATTGCTATAAATAGTAAGATGCAAAATGATAAGAAGAAAAAGTAGGAACTAAAGAAACAAATTGGAGAACTATAGTAGTATATGAAACAAATAGTAAGCCCATTAATACAAGAGTATGGTACATATACTTCTCTAGAAATCATAAAAAAAGTCACGAGCCCTTTTCTAGATAAAATGAATGATAATAAAATTAAAAATAAATGATAAGAAAAAATTCCTAACTCATCCTCAATTTCTAACTCAAATTTAAAAAACCAAATTCCTAACTCATCCTCAATGATCATGAGATAGTTGTGAAGTGGACGTAAAATAGTTTGATTCAATTGACACTCTATCTCTATTCTCTATGTATATTAACGTACACACCTATTCTTTATAAATAGTGAATAGAGAGACAAGTGAGAAGAATGAAAAGCACATCACATATCTACTTTAACAAATATTATATCAAACTTCACATTTATAAATTTTCTATTATATTTCTTGTAGATGTACCTCTATTAGAGATATGTAACAAGAGAATTAGGATGTATTGGAAACATATTGTATTGTTTTTAGTTATACTCATAGTTGGTAGTGTGCATTTAGTTCATGCAAAAATTAACATCTATAATTCAATAAACCATTATTGGGACTCATTTGGTAATACATGGAATTTTATTTTTGTCTCTAATGCTAGTATATTTGGTGAAATCATAGAGCTTACCTATATATATATATAATGTAAGATAACAATATCATGGAGTGAATAGAAAAATTGATATATTTGTTCATACGATTTTTAAACAATATAGAGGACTACTAACTATATTAATTTTATTCAGAATGGGTAGAAAGTGTAAATGGAAATCACTCATTGAACTACATGTGCAAGACATTCCCAACCAAGGAAATCATTTCTCAAGTGAGGACCTTGAATGGACACCTATTGGAGATGATGACAATATGGACTTATATGCTGCAATCCCTCTTGAGAGACTCCCTCACTTTATCAAAGGAGAAAGTTTACTAGATAGTACTGAAACAACATTTGTACGTAAATATCATAAAGAGAGCAACACATCAAAACCTACCGACCACACTACCATGACATACTCCAGGTTTTCCTAGATTAAATATAATTAATAAGTATGTCATTTTTATATTTAATTTTTTATATGAATTAATATATATGTTTTGTTGTGTGAATAAATAGATATTGGTGTGCTTTTGGCCCAAACGATCAAAGAAATAAATCTGAAAACATGGAAAGAACACAAAGGTTTATCCAAAAAAGGGGTTGTCAAACTCACTTTTATGTTAGGGTCATGTATGGTAGACCACAAGTTGCATTAATTATGTATAATGATTGGATCCATTGTGATGCCAATGGTGAATTTTTCCATGGAAAGGATGGCCCTTCTGGTGATCCAAGGAGCAATTTTGCACTGAGGTTATCAAATGAATGCAAATCATATATTGAGTCTTTATTACTAATGGGTGTGGGGATCGACACAATATGTGAACAACACTACTTAGACCATGGTTTGACTAAGTTGATGAATAAGAGGGATGCATGTTTTTTGAGGAAGGATGTGTCAAATGCATGGAAAAGAGTACGCTCCATTTGATCCCAAAAGAATGAAGATGATACAATAAGTGTCAATTTGTGGCATGCAGAGGAGAAGGATAACTTCTTCTACTATAAAAGACCAAACACCATGGAAAATGTTCCATTTATCATAGGAATCCAAACACCATGGATGTGAGAAATGATGGTCAAGCATTCACACAACTCAATTATTGCAATGGACTCAACATTTTCAACAAACAAATATGGTGTAAGTAAAGCTTGATGTTTACTATAAATTTTTGGATTTTGTTTTATCATTGATTTAGTTATTTAAAAATATTAATTTATCAATGTTTAATTCATGTGCAGTATCAATTATATTCCTTGCTTGTTTTTGATGAACAAGAGGCTGGTGTACCTATTGCATGGGCCATATCCTCAAGAAATAAAGTTGAGGATCTAAATGAATGGCTAGCTGAAGTTTATAAACAAGGGAAACAATGTCGAGAAGATTGGAATGTCAATGCATTCATGACAGATGATGCTAGTGCAGAGATTGAAGCTATCAGGTTTTTATTAGCCTTAGTTTTTATATTTAAACTTCAATCAACTCATTATAATTGATTAATATTTAGTTTATAAAAATATATATTTCGTAATTTATAGCTTAAAATAGTTTGATTATAAAATTTTATTTTGTCATAATTTACTTATCAAAATTTACAATGTAACTTGTAGATTATCATTTCAATGTCGAGTACTTTTATGTATTTGGCATGTATGCAGAGCATGGCTGAAAAATGTGTATAGGTAAGTCAATATTTAATTAAAATATGTGGAAAATTATGTGTTTGAACCCCATAGATTGATATTATCTTTTACAATCTAGGTATGCCAGCAATAAGGATGTTGGTACAAATATGTTTGATAGATTGGGTGAGATAATGTATGCAATGAGTGACAAATATTTTGAATTCCTATTTCTAACCAATTTTCTATAATGAATCAAATAAATAGCAGATACAATTCATGAAAATCAACCATCACTTCTTAATGTTATACCTGGTCAGACATTTCAAAAAACTATTCCAGGTAATTTAGAATTTTAATAGTGTTTTGATTAAGTATATATTGTATTGTTAGACTTAATGTTGTATCTATGTTGATTTTTTAAATTCACATGTCATTGCAGGTTTAGATGATCAACAAAACACAACAATTGATGAAATGCAAATTATTGGTGGTAATTTTCTAACTATTAAATGTATTCATTCATTAAATGAGATATTTTTGAATTCCTATTTCTAACCAATTTTCTATAATTAATCAAATAAATATCAGATACAATTCATGAAAATCAACCATCAATGCTTAATGTTATACCTGGTCAAACATTTCAAAAAACTATTTCAGGTAATTTCAAATTTTAATAGTATTTTGATTAAGTGTATATTGTATTATTAGACTTAATGTTGTATCTATGTTGATTTATTAAATACACATGTCATTGCAGCTTTAGATGATCAACAAAACACTAGGAAACATATGTTACCATTTTCTATTGATCTTAACGAAACACCAACAACAATAGGTGCAATGCAAGCTAGAGATGGTAAATAAATTATGAAATGATTTTCTAACAATTTTTTATGTTTAATTTTAAATCAATTTAATAACTAAACTATGTAATTTATAGGTTTTGATGAGATTGCAATGAAGGATCATGTTTAGCACTATTATAGATAATCAATATAATTTACTATACTTTCAACTTATATTGTATATTTACAGATTGTTCTCATTGGCCTAATTATAAGAAATATATTGATATATGTTAATGAAAAATGATATGATCACATGTAAATTTAGGGTCGATCCCTTAGAATTAATCCATTTATCATTTCATGCATTCACCTAATTTTCTTATTTATCACTTATTCATACACCTACTTCTATATAGTTGTTAGCCACCTAGATTTAATCATTTAGGTTTGAGAAGAGTATAAAGTAATTGATGTGATCTTGTGTAAATTTAGGTTAGATGCTACATGTATTTCTTGTAATATTTAGGTTTGAGAAAAGTTTTTGTTTCTTGTTACACCATTTATCAATTTATAATTCAATAAATTATTTATTTTAATATGTAGGGAAATTAATTTTTATTTGACAATGGGTAATGGTCACTTACAATAAAGAGATTATGAAGAAGAAGAAGAAGGATAAAGAAGAAGAATAAATACATTTGATAAAAAGGATGATAATAGATACTATTATATAAATCAAACATATAAAAGTCACAACATAACATTTATAGACCATTCTCTAAGTAACAATACAAAACCTATTTAAAAATACTTTGATAGCACAATGAAGCATCAACACTAATAATAATCATAGAACCAAAGAAAAATAAATGAAGGACAAGGCACAAGTGTCAAAGGAATTACACCTCAAAACATAGAAAGTAACTACTCAATTGACAAGTTTGAACCTAATGACCAAGAGGTCCACATGTAAATCTCAAGTAGGCAAACATGAGGTATTACAAAATAACTATACCATCTATTATTTTTGTCATTCATTGAGATCACACACTTAAATTAAAGCTATTAAGAGTTACTATGATAAGAAAATATGAATTTCCTTACTCATTTCCCTTTAATTGAAAGGATTAAATAAATATCACACGCCTTTGAGAAAATAATACACATTAGAAGAATGCTTGATATGATGAATCAATTAGGTGTGATTCCTAATTGTTCAATTTTATAGATTTTCTAAGTAGATACACATTGGAAGAATGCATGATCCCCACCTTAGTGTGCATGTGAATAATATAAATCATGCATTTTAATGTAAAATCTATAATAAATAAAATTGATAGATAAATATAATATATGTAGTGAGGATAATTTCACACAATCTATTTGTGTTACAAATTAAGAAACATCTTTAAACATTCACATACAAGTAAGTAGAAACTATGAAATTTCTTTATTGGTATTAAATTGCATAATCGTAAGCATTTGCATTCTTTCCAAACATGAAATAAGGAATATCCAAAATTAGTTCAACGTGTTTAGCCTAATTCTACATCTAAATCTAAGTCTAAGTTTAAGTTTGAGTATGAGATACGATATGATGTAAAGGATTATCATACAATTACAAGTGGTGTGGGGTAGGCCCCTTAGTTTGGAAAACTAAGATAAGAGGATGAGTTCATCATGTATAGGGTTGTTGAACCATGAAAGTAGTATGACCATCATGATCTATGCAAATATGAAATCATGTAATTTGTGACTATATAATGAAATGTGTTGATACTCTAATTTTGTTGATATTTCCCCTCAAGTTTAATAGTTTCTTTATTGTAGATTTAATTTGTGACTATATAATAAATGTGTTGATACTCTAATTTTGTTTTATCATATAAACTTGGAGTCACTTTCCTATAGATTCTTACAATCTAGTTACTCCTTGTAAGCTATTTTTAGTGATACTTTATATTATAGGACCTCTCAAGTATTTCATTTATATAATATTTTTAAAATAAAATTGTTTGTGTAACTTATAATAAATAAATTTATAATTTTTTTGTTCAAATTTAATCATAATTAAAATTTGATATCATTAATTATTAAGTTTTATATATGCATTTGATTTTATAATTTTTATATCAAATGTCATTATCTTGGTTATCCAATGATAGGGGACATTTTTGATAGACTATTAAAAATATTTTAAAAATGAAATGGTAATTATACAATATTAGTGTTTGGAAGATATCATTATAATATTTATTTAATAAATAAATAATTACATAAATTTAATAAATTGTTAATTTAACCTATCAATGACATGCTTAATAAGATACAATCTATTATTTTTTATTTTTTATATTTATTTGTAATAATCTTCTAACAATAAGTTTCATAAAAACAAGTTATCATAATTTAAATACTCAAAATTGATCTTTTTCACTATAAAAATAAAGACCCGTGATTATAAGCCTTTTTAATTTTAATCAATAAAAATAAAATATTACAACATATTTTACTTCCAATTATTGACAAATTTCCAACATAATAATAAAAAGATTTGATACTTGTGATTATCCCTAAGGAAAACATTTATCCTTATCTATATTTCATCACAAATATATTTGCTCTTGTCATGGTCTTACACGTTGCTGGCAAAAAGTCTCTTTTTTATTAAAAGATGGTTAGAAGCGAGCTTAAATTTGACGGTTGACCTTTCCTTCAACAAATTTTTTAATGATGGTTATCTATTCAAAGGTGCCCTTAAAACATTATGATATACCTTAGTGTAAGTAAAATTATATATAAATCAAATATATATATCATTATAATTCTATATAAATTTTGACAGTCTATCCAAAATCTCTCCTTTCATCTCATACAATCTTCTTAAAATTTTGATTGTATTTTACGGCAAAAATCTCTAAATATGGTCATCGCCATCAAATTTAGTACAGTTAGAAGTAATAGAGTCAATGTTGAAACACGTGGTTGAATTGTTGAAGCTGGTTTATTGGAAAAAGGCAACCTGAAGTCACAGTCTTATTAGTTATATGTTGCTATCTTTTATTATTTGTAATTTTTCTTTGTTTGATATTGAAAAAAATAAAAATAAAAATTCTTATTAATTGAAGACCATAGATTATTGAACAAACTCCTATTTGAAATATGTAGTCATTCTAGATAAATGAAAGATTATTAAATTTAAGAAATTATAATTGTTACTAAATTATAAACAATTTTATTTATATGAAATTCAATCGGTTTTAATTTGTTTAGAATAGTCATGGAAAAAATTTAAGATTACTAACAATTTTTATTTCATAAAATTTATATGTCTTTTATTTATCTAGTTTCAAAAGTTAAGAGTAGAAGATGCTATTTTTAAATTTTCTTTATTTCTCCTTTATGTCACTTTGGATGATACTTTGGTGGTGATGACCAATGACCCTATTGACTTCCATATCCCAAATGCTTGTGTTAATGCCATAGTGATTGGTATTAGTATGCACTCCCTTATCACTAGGTGTTTAGGCAAGCATTTTGGCCATTTAAATATTTCATGGTTTGCACAAAAAAAAATCAAATTTGGCAACTCCCTTGGTAGATTTGTTGGATCATGGCTTATTCTCCTACATTTTAACATTGTGGAAGTCTAATTTTGTGCAATAGAATGGATCACAGGTAAAAGTACAAAGTTGTGTCACACTTTTGGCCAACTTATCGGCACCAGTGAATTTTAGTATTTATAACTAAAAATCAATTTTGGTCAAACATATGATCTATTAAGATTCATTCTAGATAAGTTAAATATGTCCACAACTTTTCCAACTCAAATTGTTGGCTAAATGCATATGTGGCACCACTTTGAGGCCAATTTACTAAAAAAATGAAAAAATTTGAAAAAATTAAAGTTTCAACAACTCCTACTCATATAAATAACATATTTTTAAAAATGTAAAAATACCCTTTTGTAGATCCATAAGTGTATTTTTCAAATATATATTTATTTTAATAGTTCAATAATTATTTATATTTTACTTTTATTTTTTACTAAAATTAGGTTATCAACACAAAAATATTAGGTTGATTGCCATGTCAAGAAAAATACTAAAACTTATTAAAAAAAATGATGCCCTAGATAAAAGAATCTAGATTAAGATAGTATAATTTGTTTTCTATTTTAGATAACTATTCAATATAAAAGTTGACGTCAAGTGGAAACAACCGTGTTTTAATACACACACATTTAAATATTTTAAAAAATGTATATATTTATTAAAATTGCAAAACAAAATATACATGCCCTAAAGTTTCAAATTATAAATATACACAAAAAAATTGAAGGAAAAAAAGAAAATTTACTATATAAAGCTTGGCGTCGAGTGGAACATCATTTTTCAGCATTTTATCAACAACTAAATTATAGTGTTAATTTATAAAAAACTATATTCAAATATTAATTTCTACAAAACTATATTCAAATAATTTTTTAATTTTGTCAAAAAATACAAACATAAAATATACTAAAAAATGCACATTTTATTATTTTACATCATTTCAAAATTCAAAACATATATGCCACTTTCTAGTGATTCAAGTTTAAAAGTTAGATCAGTGTTGGTCGTTTCCTTTATAAAAGTGTGACACAACTTTGTACCGGTGGTTTGTCAAAAAGTGTGGGCTATTTATTGCTTTATAGTTCCCTTTCTTTGAACATATGGCTACCACCATTACTTCTATTCGAATTTGGATCTACTTGTATAAATTACCATTGATCATAAGAGACATTGGATTAATTTAAAATTCATTAATCAAGTGAATATTTTTGTCAAGAGTGATTTAGAGGTGGTCAATCCAAAGAAGAGATTCATTGAATGCTATGCTATGATTGACATATCTAAGCCTATAACTCACTACTAATAGGAATTGATTCCTTAATGGGCAATTGGATCCAATTATTGAATTTTGAAGGCCTCAATTTGAGTTGTTTCTATTACAATTTGATCTATAGATGAAAATTGCAAGTAACACCTCTAAAAAAAATCTTGGGTTGCAACTGATTGAACTAAAGAAATGGGTGAAGAAACATGGCTCTTGGATAGTGACTTCCTTCTGCACAATCATGGAATTTTTTTTCTCCTTAGAAAGTGACACTTTATGTTTTAGTTTTAGATCCTTTTGGTCTATATTAGGGTGATCCCACAAAGCTGGTTTACAATTTCTGGGAGATTCTTATTTTTGTTGAAAGCACATATTTTTAGAAAATATAATGATTTAAGCCTTTAAAATTTTCATTTAAAGCATTCCAATTGAAGAGGGTTTGATCAAACTACCTTAGATCAAACCCCCTTGGATAAAACCCCACTAGTTTTAAACCATACCTATAATAGAGTCTTCTTTACACCTATCAAAATGCTGATAAAAAACAACATTTGAATTACCTTTTGGGGGATCAAATGAATTCATTTAAAATTTAGTTTTTGTAAGTATGTAGTCCTTATTATAAGCTTCCCAAAAAGTATAATTTTAAATAAATTTAATTTAATTATTATATTTATTTTTTTATTTCTTGTGAACGTAGGTTTTTCACCAAAAATCAAACTCTTTGTTCTGCACATGTGGAAAAATAGAAGATTGTCAAATTTATTTTTGAAAAATATGAGTGCACTAGATATTGAAGTCTTTTGTCCAACAAAAAAAAATGAATTTCAATATATACAAAAAAAGTTATGCATTATACAATCATGCTATGTCCGAATTGTAATTGGTTCAAGACTTTAAAACTTGATTAAAGAAAAAATATTCAATAAAAAACTATCTAACCAAGTGGAAGCACTAGATATCAGAGTTACAAATCTAAATTTGAAATAATTATAATTTTATTCATGGAAAAAAGTTATACATTATATGGTGAGCATCACTTTTTAAAAATGTTATTTTTTGAAAAAAAAACTAGTTTTCAAGGGAGATGGAAAAATAAGTGCAATCTGATTCCAAAAATTTTGAAAAAAATATATTTAGAATCTATAGACAAAGTTTCATGAAACTCTAGTTTGTATCATCTTCAAATTCCTCACGATTTAGCCATTATAGGTGCCCAAAAGTGAAGATTTAGTTAAAAAATATTATTTCAATGTCTAGTTTAGCCAAAAATTGTAAACCACTATTGTGGGATCACCCATTAATGCTCCAAAACTTTCAACCCTTTCCCTCTCTAAAAAATTCAAGAAGAACAACCAGACCAAAGAGAAATTCCAAATCAAAGTAGTAGCATGCCTTTCTACACAAAACTCTAAATGCTTAGTTGTGTCAAGTAAGATCTCCTTCACAACCCCAAATGAAAATACTCAACAACACCCAACCACTCAATCTCCAAGATAAAAAAAAATACATGTATCTCATATCATCATAATAGATGTAAGCCTCTCAAAACAAGGAAGATCAAACTCAAAATCCATTCCCAAATCAAGAAATCAACCCAATAACATCTCCTGAATGTCATCAATGAATAACATCATAAATGAACTCATATGCACAAGGAGATAAACATGCCAAACACCCCTCAAATGAACCTTGCATAATTAGCTAACCATAGCTCAAGATCCATATCCCTAAGAAGACAAAGCATAAAATATGCAGTGTGAACCCACAATAGTGGGTTACAACTTTTTGGATGAACAAAAGTTGTAGGTGGCCCAAACAACTTTGTAAATACCTTCAAACGAAGGTAGATTCCACATAACCTTCATTTAAAGGGGACCTTTCAAATCAAGTATTTCTCCACATAATCTTCATTTGAAGGTCTTTTTAACAAAATATTTTTTAATAAAATAATGCCTTCATTCAAAGAGGGCCTTCGAATGAAGGCATTATTTTATTATCTTTTTAAGAGTTTAAAACTCTCAAATGACAGTTATATTGTCAATTTCATCAACAACATGACTGGAGAGTAAAAAGAACCCGACAAAATGAGCAATGAACAAAGGTTGATAGGTTGAAAAATTTCATGGTGGATGAAGGTCAAGATAGGTGCATACAATTTTTGGACTTTGTTCTACTTCTTTTCCTTTCTTTCTCCTATCTTTTCCTATTTTTCTATTGTCCTTTCCTATCTTTCTCCTATGTGTTGAATTTATATGGGTGTGAAATAAAAATTTAAGATAACAAGTATCAAAGAAAAAACCTAATTTGCATATCTTCATCTTCAAGATAAAGCTACTCCATAAAATATAAAAATTCATGAACATGAGCATATCCATGTGAATCAAATCATGTACATTGTTCACTAAGGTAATTGATCATAGGGTTCCTATCCACAATATTAAGAGGGATACTAAGAGGCTTGGACCCACAAGTAATAGCGTTTTCAAGTGGAGACTTGAACTTTGATGCATCAATTTTATAATATTATTTTGTCTGGGTATTATTTGAAACATGGTTCTTTACAATCTTCCTTTGCTAATTTGCTTTCATAAAAATGTATCCCACATTCAACTATATTGTAACTAAATTATGCATTGAACTCACTTTTGTATGCCTTATCATCAAAATTTGATTTTACATCAATGTATTCATCATTTTCAATTATGATCTCTTCCAACTCACACTCTCTGTGAAGTATTTTACAAATTGAATACCTCAACAATGACTTGACTATAGTTACAAATTTATTGTTTTCATGGTAACCATCCTCATTCCCTTAAAAATTTATTCACTCAAATAAAATTCCTAAACATTATCAGTACTACTAGACATAACACCTTTCATCATTAAAAATCTCATATTATCATCAATATCTATAGTCATGATGTATGCCTACTGTAGTGTTGTACAATGTTTGTATACTTCAATAGGAAGCCTATTTCTTCATTGAATTCAATACCAATTATCTAATTCATAGGTGAATTTATGGGAAAACATATGAATTATTCAATAATCTAAAACCATATGATACAATACAAATGTACATTTGATAGGCATGTAATACTTTTAAAATAAAATCTTATATTGGAGAAGATATGCACAATGACATAAGTGCAAGATAGTTGTTAATAGGTTCCTCTCTATACATACCTTGTATAGTGCACTTTCACTTATACAAATTCACATGCCTTCACAATATGTTGATAGGTGTCATATGTGTATTGTGTGCTATATCACATAAACAAGCTAATGAAATATGCCAAACTCATATAATGCTAATTGTTTTGAATTAACATGTGGTGTGGGCATGGCCACATGTTGAGAACATATGGTTATATTTCATTTGAATATAAAGACCTTGCATGTCTCATTTGTATGATCTTGGACAATGTGAACATGTGCAATACAATAATATTCACATAAGTAATGTTGCTTGATGATGTATGAAGATTATGTGCATATTTGCAAGGTCAATATTACACATAAATGTGTGGATGCTATTTGATGTTGAATGAATATGAATGTGCAAGAGAGACTACTAAAAATAATAAAAAATATTGAAGCTAAATAAATATAAAAGACTAAGCCTCATCATCACACTATACTCAAATCATCAATAATCTATTCACCTAGAGCAACTAAGATGAACACATCAATACTTTTGAATATTTAATTACATTATTTTTTTTGGAGTAAGACTTACAACAATGACCTCATTACACCCATCAAATATGAATGTTGAGTTACTTTATGTTTCAATAATTTATAATAAATCAAAGCAATTTCAAAAACTCATTTATACTACACAAACATAAGAAAAACTATCAAAACCCTCTCTTTATCTTATTAAAAGAAAATACTTATGTGTTAAAAGTATATCTAAGTTGTTTAGTTTGAAATTTTCTATTGGAAAACCAGTTACCTCTCTAAACATAGGGTGAAATCTAAACTCCATATTATTTGTACCATCTAAAATGCATAACGCATGCCATTGCATCATGAAAATGTACAATCTATACTAGACATATCATACATAGTGAATAAACATTGATGGTCTTCATTGAAATACCTACAATAGAAAATAAATTATTAAACCTTTTGAGCTATGAATTGAGATGCATGAATTTAGTTTAATTCTTTCATCTACATCTTCAACCTTAATGCATCAAGAAAACATGCCTACCACTTTATGGGATATTTTCCATTTTACATAAAAATTGAACATTAAAGCCCTTTTTCATTATAAAGTAGCTTTCAAAGAACCTTTGAATTCTTTGTCAGGTAGAAAACCCAAAATACACCAAATTCACAAAATTACACCATACATGACACTTTCCCATTTTATTTCATGCATGTGGATCCCTTATACATATCCCATGTTGATCCTCAAGACCAATAAAAATTGGTTTAACACTATCACATATCTCATATATTCTTGTTATATCACCTCATTCCACCAAGTATAAATGTTAACATGAATATGAATACTTTATCCTTTCCTTGTTCAATCATTTCAATAACAATTGGATATATAGACCATTGACAACATCTATAAGATCAAAAAATACTAGTGAGATTTAATTGATTGGGCCTTACATCTTTGTCAAATTTCACCATACAACATTTCATCATCCACTCCTAATCCTACCATCTATTTTGCATTCAACACTATGGCCCTAAATACATAATGTAAATGATTAAAGACCTTGAAGTGCTACCTTTGACCATAGGAGAAATGTAAAAAGTATTATGAAGGATTCAACCATTCAACATTTCAATAACCTTAGTGAAAATTTGAAACACATCCTACAACAACATTTTTATGGACACTTGATGTGTTGGAAACACAAGGGAAGACAACTGAGAGGGGGGTGAATCAGTTGTCCCAGAAATTTAAACTTATTCAACTCATTAACCTTATTCTTAGATTTGATCAATGACCATGAAAGCATAAATCAACAACACATCAGAAACACACATAACACCAAGATTTTTTACGTGGAAACCCTGTTAGGGGAAAAACCACGGTGGAGGTCAATCCACAAGATTATACCCTATTAAAAGTATAAAGAAATATGAATGGGGAACACACATGCATTCAGGTGCACTACCTAGAGCTCACTGCTCAATTACAGATAGGCTTACTACCCAAGGAAGACACACTGTCTTACAAAAGATATGAATTACATCCACAAGATTTGAACTAAGAAAAATAGCATTTGCTAATGCCTAATTATATTTCCAGTTAAGCACATGAACACTTCTTCACTCTTCTTCACTCTTCTTCACACTCTGCTTCTGCCTTCGAAAGATCTAAACAATATTTGCACATAGGACTTGTTGATGTGTTTTTTATGCACTTCTCAACACAGGCAATGCATAGATGAACTACCTCTCTTGAAAGACAATCTTCCACAATCAAATTGCAGAAACACTATCCCAAGGTCTCTAATGTCAGGTCTTGACAGTGCTTGGAATATCTCAGTTGTTTTATGTGATTTTGCTGGAATCACAGGGCAGACTTACGGATGAGTTATAAAGCATGGGAAGTTGGGTCTTGAAATGGAATTCCTAAGATGGGGAAGTTGCTGTGCATTTGCTGTAGGTTCAAACAATAGTCTTGAACTCCATTTTATCATTGGATTTAGCTCTACAATGTGCAATGAACCTTGCTTAAGGTCACTTATTAAAAAAAAGGGGAAAAAGGGCAAGGGAGAGAGGAAGTTCCTGGACTTGAAACTATGAATGAACAATGATCATGGTGGCTGCTATAGTAGAAAAAATCTCTAAATTGGGTTTTGCTTGGCCAAGAGGAACTTGCAATTACACAAAACTAGTGCAATCTTCTAAGGACTGCAGATTTTCAGATTGCACACATGCACATCATGCACATGCGATTGAACTAAGTTGCAACATTGAAATCAAGAAGCCCAGACTAACTTTACATAGCATTTGGTCATCAACAAGTGCTAAAAGTATGGGTTGAAAGTTCATCAAATACCATAACAACAATTTCCATTATCACTTCCATTCAAGAATTTAACACCTAAACTAATAGGTAAGTTGAACCATGCATACATAAAGAGCAAACTCAAAAGGAACATCCATAAACCATGCAATGTTGCTTTTTATTGTTGTAGAATGTCTTTACATCAGTTCTCTAACCCCTACAAATGAGGGGCAAGCCCCTATTTATAGTTTTCTAATGCCCAAATGAATGGCTAGGATTGAATTACAATGGATGGCTCAGATTTGTTTAAATTAGGGTTTCACCTACCCCCCATTATCCACTAATTTAAAATACATCTTTTGTCTTTTCCCTGTTTTGTTCTTTAGTGGCTAGTCACTATAGCAATATGTCCTCTTGTTGATTTCCCTTTTCACTGTAGCTGAAGCTGCCTGAAAGCTGCGTTTTTCTTGATGTGTTTG